>VDFB02036119.1:0-56243 GCA_007258455.2 Sequoia sempervirens
ATATATATATATATATATATAATTATATAATTATAATTAATCATTTATTCTTTTATATATATATATTATAAAAGAGAACAACAAGAGTAGTAAAAAATAAAATTAAAGAGCAAGAATAAACAAAAATTAAGAGCATAGATAAATAGGAGTAAATAAATGAAAATAAATAAGATCATGAATGAAGAAAAAAAGGAATAAATATAAAAGAACAAGCCTAAATAAACAAAAATAGATAAGGAAGGAAATTAAAAGGAAAAAATATGAGAACAAACAAAAAAAAGGCATAAGAATAAAGGAAAAAAATTGAAAAAGATAAATAAACATTTAAATAAATAAAAATAACATAAAACGAGAGAGAAAGCAAAAGGTGGGAGATCTAAACCGAAAGAAAAAGGAGGCAACATAGAAGGATCACCTAGAGGGTAAGGGAGACAAAGGACCAAAAAAGAAGAAAGAAGGAGAAAGAAGGGAGACGGGAGGTGGTGAGGAGGGGGGGGTGAAGGTGGACGGGGGGAGAAAGGGGGGGTCTAGACCCAAAGGAGGAAGAAGGGAGAGGAGGACTAGAAAGGAACAAAGATAGAAGGGAAGGGAACATTAGGGATGAGGGTTAGAGTTGAGGGAGTTCAAAAGGGGGTGCCAAGAAAGACTTATGTGCCAACCTTCATCCCGATTGAGATTGGTATTGTGTTTTTTGATGGAAATGGCTTCATGGAGTTTACGTTTGAAAAAGATATCCTCCTTAACCAAAACATGGGAATTTTCAAGGAAAATTTGATGCTTGGTGAGATGGGAATGCTTTGCCAAAGTAAACTTGGAGATTCAATCATGCCTAATATTGACACCATGCTCTTTGATCTTGGTGCAGATGGATCAACCTATTTCATCGATATATCGGATACCACAAAAGAAATCAATCTTATACACTCCTGACCTGTTGTCATATTATGTTTTCACCTTTACCTAATGTTCTCTCTTCTTTTTATTATACAAACAATGTTGCTTTATTTCATATTAAGAGAATAAAATTAATAATAGTAGGGCAAGTGTTTTTATAGCCCTCTTAATAAGGATAAGAAGATGAGTCTTGAAATTATATTACTTTACCTACTTCAAGTTCATTTTAGCTTCAACACAAATATATGAACTTATTGCCATATACCATTAAAACTTCCCACTTATTACTTATTATATGATTATATTATATTACTAAGGGTTAGTTCTAATGTTGTCACCTAGAAGGAGGAAAATATCATAATGTATTTATTAACAAATATATGGTTGTTATTTTCTTGTAGTTTAACGATTCCCCCTTAACACAAATACATCTACAAAGTATTAATTACAAATTTTATTTACCCAAACCTTGCATCTAGCATCATTAACCCATCAACAAAAGATATAAAAACCATAAAAAAAAAGAATCTTGCTTCAAAATATTTTTCTTAGTACTCCATCTTCGTAATTTAGGTGTTAAAAAAATAAGTCAAACACAATGAATAGTAAGAATTTTTCTTAATTATTTTTAAAGAATAATTTTTTTTTGTTAGTTTTTTTTATAGAGATTATTAACATCATTTGGGAAATTTATATGTCCTATGAAATAATAAACATATAATATATTGTAGTTTTATAAACTAATTAAATAAAAAACTAACTCTTATTAATCACATTGTCAACTTTATAACATGTTCAATATTTTATGAAGAGGATGATTCTATCTAATTTCATTAATGAAACATCAAGTAGTTAATTAATATTCCTCTATATCATGCATTCTGATGGAGTGTACGATGTGTGTTATATTATATAATCATGGCAAAAAAGAAAAAAAAAATGTTGTTTTTTTGGGCATGACACTTCATAGCTACCTTACAACTCTAGTGTAACCTTCTAGTGTCAATAAGTTGGTTCCTTCCTCAAATTTCAATGGAACATAAAAAATAATAATGTGTTTAGTTATTGGAATTCATTTAGCAAAACATCTTCTAGGTATAAAACTTCTTATTTACCTACTCCTTTATACACAAGTTCAATTTTCTTGCTTAAGATTCATTCAATATTGAAGTTATTGTAGAACTTAGAGAGAGCTTTCATAACACTCATCACATATATGGTTTATTAAATCCATTATGAACATGTCACTGTTCTTCTTTGTTTACAAGACCTACCTTCAACTTAACATTCTTATAATATAAATATAGTCAATTACCCCTCTTATCTTTTTGAAGAGCAATGAATACACAATAGGATTTAATAGTGATATGACATTTTTCTAGCACATGTATTTTTTCCTTCAATATAATGGAATTTGATTTTTGGAACCATATAGTTATAATTTTATTTTTAAATTATGAAAATGTGTAGTGTAACACAACCCATTTATCATGTAATTAGATTTATTTAGAAAATTTTCATTAGGTACATACCAATTAAAAATATATATGTAATGAATACACTCAATCTTGACTTGTGTAACAACCTTTACTTATGTGGCAAGTAAAAACTTTTGCTATAAGGTGCAACAAGTCCATATAGTCCATCATAAAGTGTTATTATCCATTTGGATATCACATTTTGACTTCATTGACCATTGTCATAATTGTTAGCATGACAACTAAGCATGCAATAAGTCTTAATTTGTTGCATGATATACTTTAGTTATACAATAACTAAAGACTTTCATTTTTTAATACTCACAACAACCTATATGATCATATGAATTATTCACTAAAGACTTGTTGCTTCACTTGTGCAATAACTAAGGACATGATGCAAAACACTTCTTCAGTTGTTACACAAGTGCAAATTTAAAACTATTTAATTAATCTAAATAATTATTACACTAATTACATGGCAACTAAAGACACATCATGCAATAAGTCTTTAGTCATTGTGCAAGTGGTAGAGCCATATTATTATAATTAAGAGTTTTTTTTTTTTTTTAAAAATAAAAAGAGGGGTAAAAGCTTTATTAGAAAATCAAGGAGTAATACAAAAACAACCAAGAAACAAGGATTCTGCCAAGGAATCCCAAAAGGATAAAATTACACATTTGTGTCTTCTGAAATCACCTTTTCCAAAGCCATCACATACTCTGGAGGAAAAAGGCTTCAATCTCCCACATCCCACCTATCCACATGCTCAGAGGCCCACTTGGCCAACCAATCAGCCACTTTGTTCCACTCCCTAGGAATATGAAAAAAGGAGATATATTCCAAAGAACTACACCTCCTCAAAATCTATTTAACTAGCAAATCCAATTGCCAACTGGCACCCTCCACCCTTTGATCATTCAACATATTCACAACTATCTATGAATTTGATTCACAAATAATCTTCTGCCAACCAAGGGAGTAACCTCTTTCCATAGCATAGAGAATAACAAGGGCCTCCATAAGATTATTAGTCTGATACCCTTTACAAACAGAGAAAAAAAACACACTATCACTAGCATTGTTTTTTCCAATACCACCAACCCCAACATGGCTAGGATTCCCTCAAGAAGAGCCATTAGTATTCACCTTTAGAACACCTTGAGGAGGAGGGGACCACTTACCCTCCAGCTAATTTTTTTGCTTCGTCTGTCGAGGTCCACAACACCTAGAGTAACCAAAGCCACCAACTACTAGATTCAAGTTCCTTATAGCTATATCACTAGGATCCACAACATTAGCTAGATCATATTTCACAGAGATAGTTTCCTGAACCCTACATAGGATCTTATGCCATATCCGAGGTGTTGTCATTTGCACACCCTGAAATATCTTCCTATTCCTTTCCAACCATAGCTACCAGATAAGCAAGGAAGGGTTGATGCTCCAAGCCACCTTAAGGAAAGAGGTTTGAGAAGGAGGTCTACCCATATTGTCCCAAAAGTTAATCAAAGAAGTGGCATGAAAACAAACATGATTCTAAGCCCCCCACTAGATGTGCCAAATCGCTCGGGCAAAAACGCACTGAAAAAATAGGTAAGAGGAATATTATTCATTGTTATTACAAAGCACACAAATAGAAGGACCATGAAAACCACGCTTCTATAGATTTTCCCAAGTAAGGCGCCTATTATGAACAACCAACCATAAGAAGAAATCGCTTAGGCCAAAAAGGCACCTCCCTCCCAAATACTTGTCTACCTAACTCTAGGTAACCCAAGGCCATAGAAGACTTACCATTTGGAGTAGGGCCCCAAGCTAGAGTATCTCTCCTTGAAAGGGAATTGCACATCCTATCAGCCATAATCCCAAAAAGATCCAAAAAAGCCTCCTCAGTTCCCCCTAGTAGCCACTCCCACGGAGTCTTCCAATGAACCACCTCAACCTGACCCAGAACCTGCACCAACTTGAAATGTTCCACCTTGCTCCAACCAACATTAAGAAAACTATTACATAGGGGTAAGAGATGAGGATACATCTTCACAATAGGGGGTGACCATCCCACAAATCATGCCAAAAGAGGGAATCAAAGCCACTATTGCAAATCCAAAAAAGACCCTGCTTAATGAGCTTTTCCCCTCGTTTAAGAGTATCCCAAATCATGGACCCCCTCCTTGAAAGGCTACACCGAGGCACATCCATTGCATTCACTCCCCAAAGATACTTAATAGTAAGAATCCTAGCCCAGTCATGATCCTGGCTAGTACACCATCACCAATATAACTTAGTCACTAAGACTTGGCCAATCAAACCCATGGGATTGAGCCCAAGACTACCCTCCTGCTTCAAACTACCAACATAATCCCACTTGGAAAGACTCCATTTAGAAGAGGGTAAATTACTAGCCCACAAAAATTGACATGCAAGGGCATCAAATTCCTTAAGAAAGCATTAAGGGGCAACATGCACAAAACATCTGTAAATAGGAAGAGTCTGGGCCATATATTTCAAAAGAGTCACACACCCAACTATTGAGAGCCATTGAAAATTCCAATGATTAACCTTCCTATGAAACTTATCTAACACATCCTACCAAAGATCTCTAAGTTGAGAGCCCAATGAAATGGGAATTCCAAGATAGGAAAAAGGAAGAGAACCAATTTGAAACTAAAGAATCCTGGAAATCCTGCTCTAAATGAGACAAGGAGTGTTAAAGAAGAACATTGGGGACTTATCTTCATCAATATTTTTCCCTGAAGCACCCAAATAAATATCCAAAGTTTTCCTTAAGTTCATAGCCTCCTAAATTCTAGCCATGCCCATCAAAGCAATATCATCCACAAAAGTGAGAAAAAGGATGCACCCTACCACCCCAACTCCAACCTTGAATTAAACCTTAAATAACATGAGACTTGATAAGTCTTCCAAACTCCTCAGCCAAAATGATGAAAAGGTAAGGGGAAAGATGATCCCCTTGACGAAGGACCCTAGATGCTCCAAATAGCTCTGTAGGCACACCATTAATGAGAACAACAAAGGATGAGGAAGTAACACAACTCATAACCCATTCTATCCACTCCTTGTCAAAACCAAAATCTTAAAGAATCTTCTGTAGAAATGCCAATATGAACCTATCATAAGCATTTTCCATGTTGAGTTTTATGAACATGGCTTTCTCCTTCAAAGTCACCATGGCCTTAGTAGCAATCACAATCCCATCAATAATTTTCCTACCAGCCACAAAACCACATTATTTAGCAAAAATCATAGAGTTGAGCCAAGGATTAAGTCTCTCAGCAATCAATTTAGTGATAATTTTGTAAAGCATATTATAGAGAGCAATGGGTATAAATTGATCCAAATAATTCACTCCCTCCTTTTTTGGAATAAGAGCCAAAAAAGTAGAATTCATAGCACGAAGCATCTGCTTATTACGTTGCGACTCCTAAACCACCTCAAGGAGGTCCAATTTGATAATTTCCCAAAACTCCTAAAAGAATTCAATAGGAAATCCATCTGGGCTTGGGGCCTTACCTTTTTTCATTTGAAATACAACCTCTTCCACCTCAGGAAGTAGAATAGTACACATGAGGGCCTCATTCATATCATTAGAAACTAAAGAAGGAATGCAATCTAGAACAACATTCTCCTCACAATCAACATGAAGGGAATCCTCAATGAACAAAGCAGTGAAGAACTAGACAACCTTCCTAGAAATATTATCCATAGAAGACAACTGCACTCCCTTAGCCAACACCAAAGAGGAAATGATATTTTTGAACCTTCTAGCATTAATTGAGTTATAAGAAAAAGGTTGTGTTATGATCCCCTTCCTGAAGCTAATCAATATAAGACTTCTACTTTGAGAAGATCTCCTCCCATAACTCCCACTCCTCCAACTACTTATTAGCTATTGAATCCTTATTCAAATCATCAATAAGACCATAATCCTGAATCCAACGAGTGATGGCAACTAAACTAGCTTGTGCCATCATTTTATTGTGGTGAAGGTTGCCAAAACACTATTTGTTCCAATTCTTCAAATTATACTTCACATACTATAATATTTTGGAAAAGAAATACATAGCCTTGCCATGAACAGGCTTCCCTTGACTCCACCAGTCAACCATGAGGTCATAAAGATAAGATTCTTGCAACCACATGAGTTGAAACTTGAAAGACAGGTTCTTAGAGACTTTGCAAGCAGCAACAAAAAGCTTAATCAACCAATGATCTGAACCTTTCCAGTCCAAAATATTTGAGCATATAGAAAAATTATCCCCCACCCAAAAGTAGGAAACTAAGAAGCAACCAACCTCTCAAATATATGATTCTCCCAAAATCTTTAGTTATTCCAAGTAAAAATACCATTTTTTGGTTTCACATCTAAATTTAAAGAATCAATATTATCCCTAAGGAGGCTAGCAGACTAGTCAAGCCTAACAATCCCACCCCATTTATCCTCTAAAAAAGAAACAACTTTAAAGTCCCTTGCCATAATCCATGGGAGTAGGGGAGCAAGAGACCTAAATATCTAATATGAGCCCACAACTAAGCCTTACCAAGAAGATCAATAGGAGCATACACATTGATGAAGAGGAAAGTTTCCCCTGACTCTAGACTAGAAGCAACCACATACATAGCCAAGTGACTTGAACACCACTAAAGAGGAGTAATCTTCCATGGATCCCAAAGACAAGCCACCCCCCATAATTACCTTGAGCCCCAACACATTGAAAAAAACCACAAGCCCAGATACCAAGAACCTTATTCAACGTACCATCCACGAACAACTTAGTTTCTTGTAGAAAAACCAAATCAGGACCATGAGTACCAATCAACTCTCAAATATCCTTTTTTCAAGGGATTCTATTCATACCCCTCACATTCCAAGAAATGATTATCATTTATAAGATTGTGAGAAGTGGGAGTCAATGGTTTTCACTAACCTCAAATCCACTAAATTCTCACCAAGCAACTTAACCTTCTCCAGATCCTTTTTGCGATCCACCTTAGATGGTTTCTTTGGAGGCCCCTATTTTAAGGACTTCTATTGTAAACCCAAGACATGCACAGTCCCACTACTCTTCCCAAAATCCAAAGCATCTTTAGGCTGAGAAGAAATAGAATAGTTTAAGGCATTAGCCTCATTCACGACCATTGGCCTACCATGATCGGGACTAACCAGAATATGAGATGCTACATCTATGACCATTAGATTAACCTATGCCTCACTCAAAGGTAAGTTTTGAAAACCATTCACTTTTTCCCTAGATAGATCTACTCCTAAGGGCCCTTCACTAGACAAAATCACAACAAGACACCCATCCTCCTATACTAAATCCTCCAAAACATCAAATTGGTTGAAAACCCCATCATATTTCTTGTCCTTCAAAGTTCTCTTCAAACCTCTCATGTTATTACGAGACTTGACTATGATAAAACCCTCCTCATCCACCACAATAATACCCATAGGTGCTTTTCTTTTATCATTTTTAGAATCTGAACTAAGAATAGAGCCAACCACTCCTACCGCCTTATTGAAGTGAGGACACTTTCTTTGCAAGTGACCATACTCATGGCAAGAATGACATCTAAATGGAAGAGTTTCATAGTCTAATTGCTAAACCCATGAATTGGATCCAAGGCACAACTCCAACGAGTATGGAAAAGGTTTATTCAAATCTATCTCAACACATTCACGAGCATAGGTAATTACCTTTTGATACAAGGTTTGTTGAGCCAAAACAACTGGCTTGCCAAGAAGTAGAGAAATCATGTGCAAGATGTCACTCCTCCAAAACTCCAATGGGAGATGTGGAAGTCGAACCTAGATAGAAACCTATGTAGGAAGCTACTCAACCAAATTGAAACCCACATGCCAGGGTTTTGTGAATAGACCAACCTAATTAAAAAATATTGACCACCTTCAAATTCCCTAAGGTGATCACACACACATGTGAACACAACAATAAAATAATTATTGGCAGCCATCTTTACCTCCATATCACCCTCAGGATTCTACACCTTCTGAACCCAAGATTCCAAAACTGGCAGCAAGAGACAAATCCCCATAAATTTATAGATCAAAGCATGATTTCACAAGTAAGCAACATCATCCGTGATGGATTTTGGTTGGATCACCAAGACTGGGCGCTCACTACATCTCTCGAGACATCCGTTCACTTTCTAAATACATGGAAGTCCATTCTCCAGAGCGGAGCCTTCACAAACAAACCCTCATTCAAACTCTCCATGCCCTTTGCATGCATATGAGAAGAAGGATTTGCACAATCCATAAAAATAACCCCATGGAACAAAAGGGATCAACCAAAGCAAGAACTATAATAATCCATTCAAAATTATTTCTTAATTAATATTATTGTAAATGACACATGAATATACTCCAAATTAAAAAGAAATAACTAGTGGCGAAAGTCAATCATAGCTACACATGTCCATTTAAAATGAGTCAAAAATTCTTATATTCACTTCAAAAGTCAAATTACAATATCAAGTCTTACTTGGATCCTAAGGCCACAATGTCATTTCATTGCACATTTTCCCTCAAGTACTTGAATGAATTACATCAAGTGATATCATAGACTATAATAGTCTGGGGAACAACTATGGTTCATCTTGACACTCATCTATACCCATATTTCTATCGTACTGTCATAGTCTTAAATTTAGGGATGTTGTTATCATTTTTTTAGCTAGGGCAAGCTACTGGATGGCCCAATATAGGGCTCGATGGATGCTTCCATCATTCATAGGAACGATGATATGTATATTTATTCTATGTCACTATTAATAAGGCCGAAGCTCATTCTCCTCAATAATGAGGGAACGATACAAATTTCTTTTATTATGTGGCGACAATCTTAAGATCGATTGCAGCCTTGATGCTCATAGATTTCTTTGCACCTGAAATTCTCCTCACTTATGCATGGGAGACACACTCACTAGATGACCTTACTAGTCTGTATATTTAATTATTTTTCTTTGTGTTAATCGTTCATAGAACAAAATTAAGAATACGTTCATCAATTGGTTGTCACATGGATAAGCCAACTATCAACCTTTCTTCAAGAATCAATCAATGTTTGCAATGGAAATAAGAACTCTACAGTCTCATGATTGATCATCGTCCTTGAAATGATAATATTTAAGTTTAAAACTATTGCAATCATTTTTATGTTTTGGGTCTCTTTAGAGATAGCCAACCAAATTGTTCCAAGTGAGTGGAAATGACAAGAGTGTCATTTAGTTTGTTTTTCATCTTGCACTAAAGACATTAGTATTGTTTGATTTCTTGCATAAATAGAATGATATGACATTGAGGAAGCTCATAGAAAACAGTTAGCTAAAACTAACAAAGGGTTCATAATGGCTCAATTTTTTTTGTGAACTTTTGTGTTATTTTCAATAGTATTGACTAAAGAAAGCAGTATGGTTTATTTATAATTGTATCTATTTAGTTGAAGACATTAAACATTCTAATATACACATAATGTGTTTATCTGTGAACAACATTGTTTGAACTCGATTGTTTAGCTGAAAACAACACCGTTCTATAAATGTTTAGCTAAAACAACATTGTTCTATAAAAGTTTAGCTAAAACAGTATTGTCATGTAATTGTTTAGCTAAAACAGTATTGTTCTATTATAAACATTGAATGTTTTATATGTCAACAACATCGTTCTATTAAACAATAACTGTGTAAATACATTAGAACAGTTTGTTATCATAGCATGATTGATACAAATAATGTAACAGTATGTGGGAAATTGTTTAGTCAGACTTGTTCTTAAAAATTCTTACTTTATGCAAAAGGATAGACTATATGATGTTCTAGAACATTATTTGAATGATAGAAATCTGATTTATTGGTTTTAAATTCAAAATGTATGCAAAAATTCATAACTTAAGTAGGCACATATATGTGTATGCACGTAGACCTTTGTCTACGTACATACACATACTTGTGACATACCTTCTTTTGTTTCCTATTTTTCTTCATTCTTAAATGAATACTTAATTACAATGAAAGTAATCTTGTGACATGTGCTTTTAATGGATGGATAATGTTTGATCAATTTCCATTAGATATATTTCAGAATTGTAAATTGAATAGAACAATAACACCTAGTTGACTAGAGCACCTAATGGTAGATGTTGTTAGAGGGTAATAAGTTGATATGAGATAACTTGTTGTTGAAAGTTACCTTTCGGGATGGGTGCTACGATGGAGTTTAGAGAGTATAGGTTTGCTTACCAAAACCTATTCTTTTTTGTTGCAACATTGTTTTTATGCTTGGCCAAGCAATTTAGTTCATTATGTATGTATGGACTATGTGATAACACTCTCTGCCATTCCTAGCATAGATCTTGCATTATCTTTTCTAACTTGTAGATAGAAATGCATGTTGATGTATGGGCACGCACTAGATTCCACCTTGCAGATTGTTCTCTTGCTAAAATTTCTGTGCAGGGTTGGGTATTCTTCAAGTTGGAAGAATTCTAGGGAAGCGTAAGCTTCGTGGTTGAGTAGTAAAGTGCTTCAACCATGTTCTCGTCCACCAGTGAAGGTGAGCATCGAGAGGAAACTTGAAAGATTACAAGACTATCTTAGTCTATGATGTAACCTTGATGTAAAAGTTGTATATTGTATTGACTTTGTGGCCTTCTGAGCCAAGTCAAACTTAGATATTGTAATTGAATTTTGAATTGAATATATAAGTCTTGACTCATTTTAATTAGACATGTGTTGTTATGATTGAAGTTATAGCTACTTAGTTATGTCATTTGCAATAATATTATTAAAGTAATAATTTAGAATGAGTTATTGCATTTGGTATCAGTGCTTAGGGTTCAACTCTAGGCCTTTGAGTCTACCATAGTCTTGAATAGGGAATAGTTGACCCTTGACCAAATTTAGTTGTCCTAAGAATTGACCCAACATTGATTGAATGAAGGTATGGGAAGGTCAAAGGTAGGACGAAGGAAAGGGAAAACCGTTAGAACCTCACATAAGAAAGTTGTAATAGAAGAAAATCCTAAGACAGAGGTTGAACCTAAGATTCCCGATGGCGAGACTCTAGCTCAAGCCTTCACATGACTTAAGGTAGAGAGAGGAAAGAATATTGAGGAGAAGCAAACACCTAAGATCAAAAAGCTATCCGCAATCAGGGACTAGCCTCTAGGGTGTGGACCCAATGCACCCATGTTAACTAAGGAGGAAAAGGAGAGCCTACGTGCTCAACCATCCTCTTCTGTGAAACTTGATGTGAATTCAAGCGAGGACCCAAAGGAATGTCCTCTTTCTAATGACGAGAAAAATGAATAATGTAACAAGAATCTTTGTAAATAAGGTCTATTGACCCACCCTTATTATATATAAAACAAGATAATATTTTTGGTGTGTTCAAACGAAGGACTCTAAAATGTGTTTTCAATGCATGAATTTGTATTTCCTTGATGAATGAGTGATATATGCATGTGTATGTAACAAAATTTATAATAAGGATGTTTAATCATAGAACCCAGTGTTAAGATGTGATAGGCATTAATGTGATGCAGGTTAAGTGTGAGTGAACATGGTGACCACCAAGTGAGAGATGGGTGGTAGTGGTTTAGACAATGGACCAAACAAGAAGCTAGAATAGATTCTTGAGATTTTGAATAGGCAAGAGGCTCACATGGACCATTTAGAACAAGAGGTTTGAGTGGCATGCAAGGAATAGAACTACAATAATGTAGAAGTCAATCAAGGAGACAATGGTCTAGGAGCAAACCCTTGAGGTCGAATTGAGGAAGAACTTGGAAAAGATCTCAAAAGAGTAGCACCCCCTAAGTTCGATGGTAAGGATATTAGGGAAAGAATGGAGGCATGGATTATTGAGATAGAAAAATACTTTGGGCTTCGTAACCTTTTCAACCAAACTAAAGCAACATGGACTACCTATCAGCTCTTAGGTGAAGCAACAACTTGGTGAGATAATGAGAAATCAAAAATGAATATTTAGCCTGCGGAGATTACTTGGGAACTCTTTCTTCAATATTTTAGGAAGAGATTGTTACCACAACTTTTCTTTCACAAGAAGGTGACAGAATTTCAGAATTTAACTCAAGGAAGCATGACTGTGACCCAGTATTGGGAAAAGGTTACTAACCTATTGAAGTATGTGCCTTAGTATTAGGGAGATGAACATTTTCGTATTTGGAAATTCATATTGGGACTAAGACCCCACATAGGAGATGAAGTGGATAGACATGATCCTCTTACCATGAATAAATTCTTCCAAAAATCCACCAAACAGGAATAGAAACTACAACAGTTATCCAATTTCTACAATAATGTAAATCCTAAGTCATGGTTTGGTAGCAAGAAATTTCATAAGGGAGACAGCAACCATAAAATTCGTAATCTCAGGAGGGGAAGTGATTCACAGGAGAAGGGTGAAGATGGTAATGGTGGAAAGAAAAAGAAGGCAAACAAAAATAAGAGTAAAGATGACCAAAAGCATAAGGGCTTTAGAGAGGACAAGCCAGGAGGTCGCAAAGGGTCTCATGATGGATGCTATATGTGTGGAGGTTACCATTATGCTTCAAATTTTCCATAGTAGTCGAAGTCATGGAAGGAAGGAGACTACCAGCAAACTCAAGATCACCAGATCCACGCTATAATGGATAATAAACAAGCAGAGTATCAGGCTTTGCAAATTCAGCTGACGGGAAAGTTCTATGGCCAAACTATCTCTATTTTAATTGATATCAAAGCTACTAAATGTTTCATAGATCCTAGAGTAATTTCTAAGATACCTATTAGACCTAGATACATGGAAAACTCATGGATATTCTAGTATGGTAATCAAGCAAAGTGGAGGGTAGATACCTGTCTCTTTTGCAGCAAGTTAGAGCTTCCAACCTTCCAAACTCAGGTCAACTTGTATGTGGCACCTTTAGGCTCATATGATGTAATTTTGGGAATAAATTGGTTAACTAAGCATAAGGTTGTGGTGAACTATGAGGTTAAGGTAGTCAATTGTCTAGATGATTACGGGGACACAGTTGAGATTTGTGGAGTGCAAAGACCCTTAGAGCTTAGATAGATTTTTGCTATGTAGCTCAAGAAGGCTTGTCAAAAGGGGTGTGTGATTTATGTTGTGCATATCAATAACCCTTACAACAAAGAACTGTATTTAGATGACTACCCTATTCTCAAGGAGTTCCATGATGTATTCCCTGATGAACTCATGGAATTACCTCTGAAACAGGAATTTGACTTCTCCATTGACCTTGTACTAGGAGTTGAGCCTCAATCTAAAGAACCTTATCGGATGACCACCATTGAACTCTATGAGTTGAAGGCCTAGTTAATGGAATTGTTGAACAAAGGGCTCATCAGACCCAATGTGTCTCCATGGGGAGCACTAGTTATTCTTGTGAAAATAAGGATGGAACCTTGCATCTGTGTATAGACTATTAGATGTTGAACAAGGAAACCATCAAGAACCAATATCCACTCCTGAGGATCGATGATTTGTTTGACCTGATGAAGGGAGCGACAGTGTTCTCCAAAATCAATCTCAGGTTAGGGTACCATCAGTTGAGAATTAAGGAAGAAGATATTCCAAAGACTTCTTTTCAAACTCGATATGGGAATTACAAGTTCACTATGGTACCTTTTGGATTGAATAATGCACCGATAGCTTTTATGAACCTCATGAATAGTGTATTCAGAGACTGTTTCGATGACTTTGTTTTGATCTTCATTGAAGACATCCTAGTTTGCTCAAAGTTTGTTGAAGAGCATGATAGGTACTTGAGGATAGTTCTACAATGGCTAAGAGAAAATAAATTGTTTGGGAAGGTATCCAAGTGTTTGTTCTATCAAGACAAGGTGCACTATCTAGGCCATATTATTTCAACTGAAGGAGTCTCTATAGACCCTAAAAAAATCAAGGAGATCGTGGAATGCCTGGTGCCTCAGAATGTGTCAAAAGTTTGTAGATTCATGGGCCTCATAGGATATTATGGGAAGTTTGTGCAAGGGTTCTCCCAGATTGCAACTCCTATTACATCACTCCAAAGAAATGGAATACGGTTTGAATGGACCGAGAAATGTGAACAAGCATTCCAACCTAAAGGAGGGGCTTACGACAACACCAGCATTGACCATCCCTGATCCTAATGGAGGATTCACAATAATCATAGATGCTTTAGGAGAGGGATTGGGGGAAATATTAATACAAGATGGACAAGTGGTAGTGTATGAATCAAGGAAACTTAAGCAACACGAGGTAAACTATGCACTGCATGATTTAGAACTAGTCGCAGTAGTTCATGCCTTATAGATGTGGAGGCATTATCTCTTGGGGAAGCCATTTGAACTCAAGATAGACCACTTGGGATTAAGATATATTTTTACTCAACCAAACCTTAATGCATGACAAAGAAGGTAGTTGGAATTTCTTAGTGAGTATGACTTCAAAATTGAGTATATAAAGGGAAAAGACAATAGAGTGGTTGATGCTCTTAGTAGATGAAGAAATCTGATAGCCATGATCTCCAAAAGTTATAACTTGAAACAATACGTGATACAACATCTGCCAGGAGATGAGCACTATGAGAGAGTAAAGAGTTCCCTAGCAAAGAACCCATCAGATCATCAGTTTCATGGGTATGAGATCGAACCAGATGGCATTTTGAGATATCAGAGAAGAATGTATATTCTGGAGAGCTAAGAAAGTTGGTTTTAGAGGAGATTCATAATGCACCTTATTTAGGACACCCCAGAGTATCCAAGATGATCGTAGATTTGAGAACTCTATATTTTGGGCCTAAACTCAAAAAGGAGGTAGTGGAGTATGTAGCTAGATGCTTAGAGTGCTAGCTAGTCAAGGTTGAGCATGCACATCTAGTCGAGCTATTGTATCCTCATGACATACCTAAGTATAAATGGCAGGTGATCAGTATGGATTTTGTATAGGGGTTGTCGTTGACCAAGAATCAACATGATGCTATCTTGGTTGTGATCGATAAGTTGACCAAGGTTGCACACTGCATACCTAGAAACCTTAAGGATGGATCATAGACCTTGGCCAAGAATTTTTTCCAAGAGATCTTCCACTTGCATGGAGTACCAAAGACTATCATTTTTGATAGAGACACTCAGATGACCTCAAGATTTTGGATGAACCTGAATGCCGCATTGGGAAACAAATTGAATTTTAGCTCAGCTTATCATCCTCAAACTAATGGACAGACAAAGAGGGTGAATCAGGTAGTTGACAACCTCCTCCACATGTATTGTATGGACCAACAGTATAAATGGGAAGAATGTTTACCATTGGTAGAGTTTTCTTATAACTCTTATCACACATCCCTAGTTATGGCACCATTTGAAACTCTTTATGGGTGAAAGTGTCGTACACCCATTAGTTGGGATAGATTAGAGGACAGGATCATAGTAGGACCTAAAATGCTTAAGGAGATGGAAGAACAAATGAGAGTCATTAAGAGCAGACTGAAGGATGTGGTAGACTGAAAAAAGAGTTATGCTAACAAGAAAAAAACTCTTAGACAGTTTGCGGCAAGGGACAAATACTTCTTAAGAGTCAAGCCTCATAAAAACTTTACATTTCCTTTGGAAAGTCTTCCAAGTTGGCCCTGAGATATGTGGGACTGTTTGAAGTATTGGAAGTGATTAACCCAGTTGCTTAAAGACTAGCTCTACCACCCGCTCTAGATCGACTTCATAATGTGTCTCATGTTTCTTTTCTTAAGCCATATCATCCTGATGTAGCTCATGTGCTTGATTGGAAATCCTTGCAGGTATAGGATCTAGGAGTGGTGCTAGTGGAGCCTATTAGAGTCTTGGATAGACGTAATGTTAAGTTGTAGAGTAGAGATATTGCTCAGTTTAAGGTCCAATGGGACCAATATTCTGAAGACAGTACTATTTGGGAGGATTTGAAAGAAATAGAATGCTCCTTTCCACATTTTCTTTCTTAAGAAAGAGACTTTGATAATTTTTCTTGAAAATTTTAGATTGAAATATTATGATGTTTTGACTTAGAACAATTTGATGTGATGTTGAAATAGACATATATGCTTTAATTTTTATTAAATAGACATCGGGATGATGTCTCTTCCAAGAGGGGAAGGATGTCATAACCCAATTTTATTGTATTTTTAATTATAATATGGTAAATTGAATTATTGAGGAAATTCAATATGTTAAATGGAAAATTTTAAAATTTTAAAAAGATTGAAAGTTGATTGTATTTGACTATGTGATCTTTTTGAATTATCTTATATATTATCATGAATTGAACATTACTAATCAATTTCGCAAGTGTGTGTGTGTGTAGTTGCAAGGTGACAGTTTGAAGGATGAGAACACAGTCAAAGTAGGATCGTTTATCCGGATCGAATGGTAAGCTAGATGGAATCTGGGTGCACACACCACAAAATGGAATAAAATTTGCATTTGAAAATTCATATGGGAAATTACATTAAGATTGAAAAGTACTTGTGAAATGTAAATTAGATGGAATTTATATTTAAATGTCAATCTTGAGTTTGTGTTTTGAGAATTTAAAGGAAAATGAAAGTGAGATTTGGCATGAGAATGAATGTATGAATTTCAATTATGCATTTGAACATCATTGTTTGAAAAGAAAATGAAAGTCCACTCTTATTTAAATGATGAACGTGTACATGAAAACATTTATATGAAAATACAAATATATATGTATATGTATATGTATATGTATATACACATGTAGCAGTATAGATATACATATACATATATATATATATATATATGTATATATGTATATGTATATGTATATATATGTATATGTATATGTATATATATGTATATGTATATGTATATACACACATGTATGTATATATATATATATATAATTTAAACCTCTTAATGGTTGAACTTGAAACGGATATCATCACTATTGGACTAATGAAATTTAAATGAAAATCATGAGAAAATCTTAAGAGGTTGTGGCCTATACCCAATTTAGGGAAAAAATTCAAATTTACACTAGTGGGGAGGTGATCGAATTAATGAAATTTATGAGAAAAGTAGCCCATGATACTACAAACAGAAGGGGAAACATGCAATTTCTAATTTGGTAGCCAAGAAAGAATACAGGGAGAATTGGTTGGGAGATGAAGGTGTCATCAAGAAATTTGGGGAAACAACAAGAAAAAAGGCATCGACTCACTGGAAAAAGGTAGGGAACAAGCCAAGAAAATTTGTGAACAAAGGTAATCTCTTTTTGTTGTCAATTATGAGTGATTCTCACTACTAAGATATTGGAAACTATCTTTTTCATTCCTTGATACTGATTTAACTTCAATTCACTTGATATATAATTCTTTGTATTGTCATTGCTTGTTCTTACTGAGCGTGTGTACCACATTTAGCTTTTCCTTTCATTGGCACCACTTCCCAGTCACGGCTATGCCATAATTGCGATTTCTTAAATCGCCATAGCCTTGTTATTTTGCATGTAATTATTAACCCTTTCAAGGGTAAGAAGATGTAAATCGAATGATTGAAAATCATTGTTGCTTGAATGATATGGCATCGCCATCGATTTCCCATAGAGGGGAAATATATACCCATATTTTTATCTTGTTGTCATAATCTTAAGTTTAGGGATGTTGTTATTGTTCTGTCGACTAGACCGAGCTATTGGATGACCCAATATAGGGCTTGGTGGATGCCTCCATCGTTTATAGGAATGATGATGTGTATTTTTATTCTATGTCATTGTTAATAAGGTTGAAGCCCATTCTCCTCAATAATGAGGGAATGATACAACTTTCTTTTATTATGTGGCGACAATCTTAAGATTAGTCACAGCCTCGATGCTCATAGATTTATTTGCACCTGAATGATTCTCCTCACACTTATGCATGGCAGAAACACTCACTGGATGACCTTACCAATCTATATATTTCAATTTTTTTATTTGTGTTAATCGTTCATAGAATGAAATCAAGAATACGTTCATCAAATAGTTGTCACATGGGTAAGCTGATTATTAGCCTTTCTTCAAGAATCGACCAATGTTTGCAATGGCAATAAGAACCCTATAGTCTCATGATTGATCATCGTCCTTGAAACAACAATATTTAAGTTTAAAACTATTGCAGTCATTTTATGTTTTGGGTCTCTTCAGAGATAGCCAACCAAATTGTTCCATTGAATAAGTGAGTGGAAATGACAAGAGTGTCATTCAGTTTGTTTTTCATCATTTGCACTAAAGACATTAGCATTGTTTGATTTCTTTTATAAACAAAATGATATGACATTGAGGAAGCTCATAGCAAAAAGTTAGCTAAAATTGATAAAGGGGTCATAAGGGCTTAGTTTTTTTGTGAAATTTTGTTTGGAGATAAATAGCTTTGTGATTCTATAACCAGTTTTGTAGATTATAATGTCTTTATTGTGTTTCCAATAGTATTGACTCAAGAAAGCAAAGATGGTTTTATTTATAACTATAATTGTTTAGTTGAAGACAAGAACACTGGATACCACTAATGTGTTTATCTATGAATGAAATTGTTTGAACTTGATTGTTTAGCTGAAAAAATGTTGTTCTATAAATGTTTAGGTAAAACAACATTGTTTTGTAAAAGTTTAGCTGAAATAGTATCGCTTTGTAATTGTTTAGCTGAAATAGTATTATTTTTATAATGATGAGGGTACAACTCGAGACACGTAAAATAACCTTATAAAATATAATTTTATTATTCAGAAAATGGAGCTTCTTACATGCAGAGGATCTCAAATCCCCAAGTTCTACAACACATGCAAGTTACAGATAGCTACAGAATAACCCTTTCGCAATATGGAGCTTGTCCCAAAAAGTTACCCAAAAATTAGAAACCCGCCCATAAATAGAGCTCCTCCTTAGTTTGGAGCCAAAACAACATTCAAATTGAGTTTAGGCGGTTTGGTGTCGAAAATTTACAACACATGAAGTCAAATTTCAAAAGAGCATTTGCAATGGTATCTTCTAGAAAGTGCCAACTTTGAGGGACATAACTTTTGATCCGGCTCGATCACAACCGCTTGAACCGTGGAAAGGTCTCAAAGTCAAGAACTGCTCAAAATTTTCTATGCCAATTTCAAAAATTTTGGGCCATTCTCGAAGCTCTAAGTTCCCCAAATCCAACTCGTAAGATTTTCAAAACTGGGACACTAAACCTGCAATATCTTCAACCTAGGAATAGAAAATAAAAACTGAAATTGGGAGTTTCATTATGACGGGGAATAAAAATGTAAAAATCTGAAAAATGATAAACTTGAAATTTAATCCATTTTTGGGTGATGCAAGATTGCCCTTACACCACCGATGCTCCTCAGATCATAATAAACATTGAATGTTTTATATGTAAACAGCATTGTTCCCAGTTAAATAGTAACTATGTAAATACATTAGAATGGTTTGTTATCATAGCATGATTGATAAAAACAACATAGTAGTATGTGGGTAACTATTTATTCAGATTTGGTCTTAAAAATTGCTACTTCATGCAAAATGATAGACTATATGATGTTTTGAAACATTATTTGAATGATAGAAATTTGATCGATTTGTTTTAAATTTACAATGTATGCACAAATTTATAACTTAAGTAGGCACATATATGTGTATGCACGTACACAACATATATGTGTATGCACGTAGACCTTCGTCTACGTGCATACACATACTTGTGACATATCTTCTTTTGTTTCCTATTTTTCTTCATTCTTAAAAGAATAATTAATTATGATGAAAGTAATCTTGTGACATGTGCTTTTAATGGATGAATAATGTTTGATAAATTTCCATTAGATATATTTCTAAATTGTAAATTGAATAGAACAAAAACACCTAGTTGACTAGAGCACTGAAGGATAGATGTTGCTAGAGGGTAGTTAGTTACTATGAGATAACCTGATGTCAAAAGTTACCTTCCAAGATGGGTGCCAAGATGGAATTGAGAGCTCGTATAGGTTTTCTTTACCGAAATCTATTATTTGTTATTACAACATTATTTTTATGCTTGGCCAAGAAATTTAGTTCATTATGTATGTATGGACTATGTGATGACACTCTTTGCCATTCCTAGCATAGATCTTTCATTCTCTTTTCTAACTTGTAGATAGAAATGCATGTTGATATATGGGCACGCACCAAATTCAACCTTGTAGATTGTTCTCTTGCTAAAATTTTTGTGCAAGGTTGGGTATTCTTCAAGTTGGAAGAAATTTCGGGGAAGTGTAAGCTTTGTGGTTGGGTGGTAAAGCGCTTCAACCATGTTCTCGTCCACCAGTGGAGGTGAGAATCAAGAGGAACCTTGGAAGATTACAAGACTATCTTAGTCTATGATGTAACCTTGATGTAAAGGTTGTACATTGTATTGACTTTGTGCCCTTATGAGCCAAGTCAAACTTAAATATTGTAATTGACTTTCAAATTGAATATATAAACCTTGACTCATTTTAATTAGACATGTGTTGCTATGATTGACTATAGCTACTTAGTTATGTCTTTTTAATTTTAATATATTGATATGTAATTTGCAATAATATTATTAAAGTAATCATTTAAAATGAGTTATTACACCATTATACTCCAAGCACCATTTCAGTATCTCCTATTTCAACCACATAGAAATCATTGAATGATTTCCAAGAGTCATTTTTAGTTTCCAAATTCTTTATACACGTAGTATGGAAAATCCATCAACCCAATTACATTGAATCCATTGAAAATTTTAGTTGCTAAGCCCCTTCTTCCCACTAAACCCTCATTTATAAAAGTGTGAGTTGATCCATTGTTGATAGGGATCACGATCCTTCAACTTTCTAGCACTCCAAAAACCTTGAATGGATTATACCTTTAACTTCCCAAGAGAGCCTTGCTGGGTCCCAAAACCACTACTTCAAAATCTTAAAACTCGACTCAACTATCTAGGCTAGGGGTGTCTTCAATATAGAAGAGTTATGATTCATCCATAAATTGTGGAGGGTCAATGATTGATTGGTGAGAGTGGGTAATATCCCCTTCACTTTGGGCTCAACTTGAACCCATGAGGGTATCCTTAGAGATGAGCCTTAACAAACTTTCAAATTAAATAGAATGAATAGCTAATTCACTTCACAAAAACTATACCTAAATGTGAGCTTAACCTCAATAGCTATCACTAGACTAATCTCAACTAGTTGCAATAAAACCCCTTTATAGCTTATAAGTACTTTGTACGTGCATCCTTAAATAAGATAGTATTATGATCCCTTAAAATAATTTTAGTTATGTTTTCATAAGCATTGGAAAATCATAAATACAATGAACATGACTCATTGAATGGTTCAACAATTAGTTTTTTCTTGAGGTTTTCCTTTGTTTATGATATTGGATCATGAACAATATATTTCAATCCTAAAACTAACTCCTATAATCACTAGTAATTGATTTTTATGATTTTAGATTGAGTGGAGGGTCAAAGCCTTCAAGACTAGTGACTTATTAGGTTGCAAAGTAGCCCATCACAAGAAAAACACAATAAATAAATATAAATATATGATGCATACAAACAACATCTTGTTGGTGTGAATAATCTTTTTACTTAACTAGTTCACCTAGTAGGTCCTATTCACATATTTAGTTTATTTAGGTCCTAGGAATCTTTCTAGAAGTATTGGTTGTTAGAAGATATTATATTATCTTTTTCTATTTACTTCTTATATCCTAAGTCATTTAATTTTTGTTGTCTTATGTCATAGGATTAAGACACTTGTCAGGATTTTATCCAATCCTATGTCTCACCTTGGCTATATAACCAAGGGGTTCCCTTTGTAAATCAATTCATTCCATTGTATTTCATAATGATCATAATTTAATCAATATTATCTTGCATTCATTATTGAAAATTTATGCTCCTTTTATTCTCTCTTACAAGTGATCCTAGGAGCTTGAGTCATTGAGGGACTCTAACATGGTATTAGAGCTTCAAATATGCAAATCCCCTTCTCAAATTTGATAGTGATTTATGCTTGAGTTATTGTAAGGTTGTGAATCTTGGTGGGTCTTGAAAAGTTGATTATGTTCTTCTCTTGCATTGAATTATGACCCAGAGAATCATAAAAAATTGATAGAAATACCAAATTTGGAGTTTATTCTTTGTGTATTTGTATTGAAGGTTCATTTTAAAGTATTTTAGGATAAAACATACCCTTCTATTAAATCTATAAGGCTAAAAAACCCCTATTTTCATATATAATACTTCATATTTTTGTGATAGGAAAATTTCAATGTTTTTCATGTGACTATCTTAAATTTTATGATCAAATGACCTTCACATGAGAATATCCTAAATTTGATGACCAAACAACCATTGATAGAGGTTGTCTTAAATTTGATAGTCAAACAATCGTCAACAAAGATTGTCTTAAATTTGACAAACAATCGATTTTCAATGGAGATTGTCTTAAATTTGATGGCCAAATGATCATCAATAGTTTCCTCTCTAATCTGCCTGCTCTCCATATATAATTTTAATTTGGTATTCCAACTTTAGAAGGGAATATCTCAGTCATCATGGCTCTTTTTGTGAGATTTTTATTTGGGGTAGAATTTCATGTTCTAAGTGTTAGAGAGAGTGATGGGAGTGGCTCCCAATGTGAACCCAGCCCAAAGTGATGCATAGGCAATCAATATGTGGGAAGTTTCTTAATAATAAGTGAGAATTAATGAAAATGAGTTAATAAACTAATTATGATAATGATATCCCTCTCATGCATTAAGCGCTCGTATAGGCTAAGGATGATTGAGGAAGACAAGTTTCTCATGGAGAATAAGACTTGTAAGGTTGAGTATTATCATCAATATAAGAGGGTACTTGGTTCCGCGTTGAGCCCTACATGAGTGTTCATGATGACACTCCCTCTCTTGCTCTCTAACATTTAACCCTATAGTAGATTGAGTAGCACCTGAAAGATGTGTAATTCCTTTATGTTGGTGTGAACTTTATTATATTATAAACTATATTCTTTGTGCCTTGCATGATTGGATACCCTATTCCTCCTTATTTATTATGTGTGTGTGTTTGGGCCTTTGTGACTATCTCCTAGCATGGTGGGGTGAGCCTACGAGTATCACATGGTCGGGTGGTGTGGAACCACCATTGGGGAACAAAGGTCTATGGATTGAGGAACGTCATGGAATCATTTAATTTAAATTTCGATTCATGCAAATATATGTATTTCATTCCAATATATTGTAAAATTATTGATTTGGAACCTCTCTTCGAAGAATGATATAACTTGTAAAATAAAAGAGTAATTTGGTCATTTTGCATGCCTCGGTGTTGGTACTGAGCATGAGATATTATGCATTATTTTTATCATTATGTTAAAAGGTTAAAAAAATCATAGGAATATTGTATTATGTGTTTTAAATGTGTTGAAGTGAATAAATGTCTTGTACTTAGTTAATTCACTCACTAGGTAAATTAGGGGACATGTTCACATGTTAATTTTACTTAGGAAAAATATTCTTTCTAGAAGTCTTAGTTGGCTTATCTAGAACTTATCTTATCTAGCTATATTGCATGATTCCTAGGTAGTTGGTTGTCTCATGTCATAGGATTATGACACTTGTCATGATCTTGTCTAATCCTATCTCTCAACCTTGCCTTTATAAGCAAGGCATCTCATGTACATTTGCATATCAATCAATCAAACAATTCAACCATTAATCAATCTTGCATTGTGAAGCAAGCTTTCTTGCCATTCTCTCTCTTGTGGAAGTGGTTTTGGTCGAGCAACTATTCTTGAGGATGTTGGGGAGTCACCATGTCCCATTGGGTTTTCTCCTTTTCTCTGCTTGTGAGAGATTGATTGCATTTTGCATTTGCATTGTAAATGGTTACCTAACATGGTCTAGTAGCTGGGACCCATCCTTGCATCTTTTCATAGTTTTCATAATAATCTTCTCCCTAAGTTGCACTTAAGGGGGGGTGTTGGTGTGAATAAATGTCTTGTACCTAGTTAACTCACTCACTAGGTAAATTAGGGGACATATTCACATGTTAAGTTTACTTAGGAAAAAGATTCTTTCTAGAAGTATTAGTTGGCTTGTCTAGAACTTATCTTATCTAGCTATATTGCATGATTCCTAGGTAGTTGGTTGTCTCATGTCATAGGATTATGACACTTGTCATGATCTTGTCTAATCCTATCTCTCAACCTTGCCTTTATAAGCAAGGCATCTCATGTCCATTTGCATATCAATCAATTCAACCATTAATTAATCTTGCATTGTGAAGCAAGCTTTCTTGCCATTCTCTCTCTTGTGGAAGTGGTTTTGGTCTAGCAACTATTCTTGGGGGTGTTGGGTAGTCACCATTTACTCCCACAAAATGTAGCTAAGTGTTAAATTTTGTAGTTGGGCAGTTTGGTACTGCACCTAGGTGGCCTTGTCAAACACTAAGTTAAACCTAATTTCTAGAAAATTAACTAACACTATTGGGACGACTTGGTATCATACTAAGGCTACCTAGTAGAAGGTGGGGTGACCTGGTAGCATACAAGGGTGGAATGGTTTTGCAAGCCAAAAAATGCAAATTTTTGGTTGTGTGTTAGGATGGCTTGGCACTCTATAGGGGTGGCCTCGTTCCCATACAAAAAAATAGAGATTAAATACTCTTAACCACTCACAAGTAGAGGTTTTCTAATCTCTATACTATTTTTAGATAATTTTTATGCCATATATTTTTTGTTCCAACCAATTTTGTCGTTTGAAACTTCAAAATCTAGTCAACATTTCTACAACTTTGAATTTGATCTTTCCTTGTGCTTTCAAGACATCATTTGGAAAAAAGTTGTAAAAAAAGTTGTTCACCATAGTCCTAGGGTCCTATTAGCTCTTTTACTTAATTATCAAGTTCTATCATTGAGGACTTATGTCATCTCCTTCATT
This sequence comes from Sequoia sempervirens, assembly GCA_007258455.2. Lineage (NCBI taxonomy): Eukaryota > Viridiplantae > Streptophyta > Pinopsida > Cupressales > Cupressaceae > Sequoia > Sequoia sempervirens. The sequence continues at coordinate 25,387 of VDFB02036119.1, forward strand.
TTTTTGCATCCATCTTTAGAAAGGACCTGATTGTCAAACCTAGAGTTGTGGGAGATCATTCTCCTAGTCAAGATTGTGAAGGCTAGAGAAGGTTGGAATAATTCTTAGTCTTATAAGATTTTTAAAAATTCTTAATAATTTAGGGATGTGTGGAGTGTTAGTCTTTCACTTGTGTGATGTCTCTTTGTGACAGGACGTCATGAGTAGACCTAGTGTGTATAATTGCATTAATGTTCTTAAACATAGTATCTTGTACTTAAAAAAATGTCCCTTGTATTTCATCCAATTTCCCATGGATTCCATGGAGGGGAATTACATATGGCATCTAAACCCATTTTCATATGTTAGGAGCTTTTCCTTATGTGTGTACTTGTGAGTGATGTGTTTGACATGTGCTTGATAAATGTGGATTATGTAATAATGATGTTCAATCTTATGGTAATATACTTTAGCATGGATTTAGAGATACACCTATATATATTTCCTAACCCATGTACTTCTTGTCATTTGAAGCATGTAACCTAAACCTTGTGTTCTTTTTTGAAGTGAGATAGAGGAGGAAGCCAAGAATCCTAAGGTGGATCCACTAGTTGACCCTCTTGGTCATCCTCGAGTTATTGGTCTCCTTTAAAATATAATAGCGAGATTGGATCCTCATCAAGAGGTTTCCCATTTAGTTTATTCCCATCATTCTTAGGAGGGGTATCCTTTTTTTAGTGAGAGAGATCATTCTAGGAGCCCCTGTCATTCCAAAGTAGAGAGAGGTTGAGTAGGATCCACCTTGTCGAGGGGGTAGGCAGATAGTATATGTGGATGATATGATAATAGGGAATATGAGAGATATTATTTTAGACCATCCACCTACTTTTGAGGGATCCCATGGGGGGACTGAGGTAGAGAATTGGTTATTGGCCTTAGACCATTATTTTGTGATGCATCCCTATAGTAGCAATACTAAGGCTCGATGTTTCATCATGCACTTGAGAGGCTTTGATTCCACTTGGTGGTTCCAAAAGGAGAAAAATAATCATCTAGATATTACCACTATCTCTTGGGAGACATTCATGGAGAGGCTTTGTTCATGTTATCTCCTAGATCACTATAGGAAAAGATGTGTTGATGATTTCCAAAGCTTCATTAGTTGGGTATGGCAGTTGATCAATATGAGAACCATTTATTTGAGCTTAAGTAATATGTGATTTTAGCTGAGGATGAGAGCATGTTAGTAAATTTTTTTGTGTGTGGTATGAATTCTCATATCCATGGTGGAGTTTAGGTGTTTGAGCCCAAGTATTTGGAGGTTTCCATGGATAATGTGAGATTGCTAGAGGAGAACCTTGCTAGAGGGTTTAGAGGAAAAATTAGAGTTTGAGTTGGAGGTTTAGCTCCATCAAGATCAAGTGTGTGAGACTCTCAATCTCAACCCACAAGGTCCTATAGGGATTTATTAACACCGTCTAGGCCCATTCAACAGCAACAACAACACCATCACCATAAACCTTCAAAAGATCCTCAAAGGGGGCAAGGTTCAAGTGGTCACTACTTCAGGCACCACAGTGGGCATCAAAGGAATTCTAGTCAGAGTCAACTAGTGTAGAGCAATCCACATAGCTTGAGCAAAGGGAGTTATCACCAACATCAAGCACCATCAACAAGTTGAGGATAGGGTAGAGGATCATGTTTCTCTAATGGACAGTAGGGTCATTATATAGAGTATTGTCTTTAAAGGCTAGTAGTAGGGAGTATTCAAAGGAAAACAACTTTAGAGCCTACAATAGGGGATGTTGGAAAATCTCATAGAGTGTTTGAGTGTTTTGCATGCCACCTTTAGAAAGGACTTGATTGTTGAACCTAGAGTTCTAGGGGATTATTCTCCTAATAGTGTTAAGGATGGAGAAGATTGTAATCATTCTTAGTTAGTCTTATAAGTGTTTCCAACATTCCTTCTAATTCAGGGATGTGTGGAGTGGTAACTTTTTCTTGTGTGATGTCACATTGTGGCGAGATGTCATGAGTAGACCTAGTGTGTGTAATTGCATTAATATTCTTAAACATAGTATCTTGTACTTCAAAAAAATTATCCCATGAATTTGAGCTAACATCCCACGGGTTCCATGGTGAGGCATTACATTTGGTATTAGAAACCATGTTCATATGCTAGGAGCATTAGCTTATGTGCGTACTTATGAGTGATGTGTTTGACATGTGCTTGTTAAATGTAAATTATATAATTATGATGTTCAATATTATGGTAATATACCTTAGCATGGATTTAGAAATACACCTATATATATGTCCTAACCCATGTAACTCTTGTCATTTGAAGGATGGAACCTAAACCTTGTGTTCTTTATTGAAGTGAGATAGAGGAGGGAGTTGAGAATCCTAAGGTAGATCCACTAATTGATCCTCTTGGTCATCCTTAGGTTATTGATATCCTTCAGGAGATAATAGCAAGATTGGGTCCTTGTCAAGAAGTTTCCCATTTGGTTAATTCCCATCCTTCTTAGGAGGAGCCTTGGTTTAGTGAGAGAAAGCATATTAGGATCCCTCATCATTCTAGAGTAGAGAGAGGTTAAGCAGGATCCACATCATGGAGGGGATAGGAAAATAGTAAATGTGGATGGTATGGTAGCAAGGCATATGAGGGATCTTCTTTGATCCCATCCACCTAATTTTGAGGGATATCTTAGGGGTATTGAAGTAGATAACTAGTTATTGGTATTAGACTGTTGTTTTGTGATGCATGCCTATGGTAGCAATACCAAGGCTTGATGTGGCACCATGCACTTGAGAGGATTTTCTTCCACTTGGTAATTCCAAGAGAATAAAAATCATCATCTAGATATTGCCACTATCTCTTGAGAGACTTTCATGGAGTGGTTTTTTTCACGTTATCTCTCACATCACTATAGCCAGAGACGTACTAATGAGTTCCATGAGCTTCGTTAGTTGGGTATGATAGTCGATCAGGATGAGAACCATTTATTTGAGCTTAAGAAATATGTGAGTGTAGTTGAGGATGAGAGCATGTTAGTACAATGTTTTGTGAGTGGTTTGAGCACTCATATCAATGGTGGAGTTTAGGTGTTTGAGCCCAAGTCTTTGGAGGTAACCATGGAGAAGGTGAGATTGATAGAGGAGAACCAAGATAAAGGGTTTGGAGGATAGATTGGAGTTCAGGTTGGAGCTTTAGCTCCATCAAGATCAAATGTGTGAGGCTCTCAGTCTCAACCCACAAGGTTCTCTAAGGATTTATCAGCACCCTCTAATCCCATTCAACAACAACAACAACATCAGCACCATAGACCTTCATAGGCCCCTCAAAGGGGCAAGGTTTGAGTGGTTGCTACTCCAACCAATGAAGTGGTTATTAAGGGAATCCTAGTCAAAGTTGACTAGTACAAAGTGTCATAAGTAGACCTAGTGTGTCTAATTGCATTAATATTCTTAAACATAGTATCTTGTACTTCAAAGAAAATATCCCATGTATTTGAGCTAATGTAAACAAATGTTCATATGCTAGGAGCTTTGGATTATGTGTGTACTTGTGAGTGATTTGTTTGATCTATGTGTTTGAAATGTGCTTGTTAAATGTGGATTATGTAATTATAATCACTACAAAAAATCCCTATGATTTGCTCCATTTTTTTCTCCGTTTTTTGCTTCTACCCATTGTTTTAATGTATTTTTTGCTAATTTTTTGAAAACGTCGGCACTATTTATCGGGATGGCACTATTTTTGGCATTTATTTGTGTCGATGATGACAAGTTGGTGCTAATTAAGGCTCTAATTTGTGCCGAAATTAGCCCTACCTTTAGTTCTGATATTAGCTCTGAGTGTGGCACCCCTATAAGCGCCGCCTTTGGCTCTGAGTTTAGCTTCGATTTTAGCACCACTTTTAGCTCTGACTTTAGCTTCGGGTTTAGCGCCTGTTTATACACCCATATGTCGAAGAGACTTACTTATATGTCTCATCGAAGATGTAAAATAGTGAAATGTCAACAAGATACGGGCATATCGAGGAGAGAATCACTTACGTCACATTGACAAGGTATATCTACAAGTGCTCGGAAAAACACAACTCTTGGAGTAATGTCAATGAGACATTGAGATGTGGATAAGAAAAATAAGATTGTCTCATCGACACTCTTCAATTAATGATCAAAAGCATACACCACTATACTGTCGGGAAGGTGAGCAACATATGCGAGAGTTATATACAACGCGAACTCATGCAAGCTCATGCATGATAGTGCGTGGGGAAGGAAATAGGGGAAACCCCACCATAACGCAACAAAAGTAATAAGAGTATCTATGGTAGTACTGCGATCAAGTAACGCTACACCATCGTGTCTAAATGTAGCAAAACATGTCAATCACAACTACTTAATAAATCATTTATGAATCAAGAATAGGCCCACTAAAATACACAAACTCTAATACATACTTAAATTTTGTTGAAAATCTTTATTTTAAAGCATAGCCTCGCCAAATTGGAGTTTTTCATTTTAATAAACATACAATAAAAACTTTGTTGAAACCTTATTTTCAGGTGTATCCCACCAAAATGGAGAAGTGTTTCAATAAATAATGACAAAGAATCGTAAGGAGGTATAGGATTCATTGTTGCTTATCTCATTCCCGCTCTAATCAACAAGGGTTACAATGTTCGCGCTTTTGTTTGTAATCCAGGTATTTAATTGACATATTTTTGCATAATCTCAAATTCCTTCAAATGCTTTTGAAGTATCAATGGTCCCCTATATAGGTTCTGTAATTTACTTTTAATTTTAAAACAAATCAGATGCTTTTAAGTGAATGTTTGAATGGGTTCTAGAGAATACCTCTTTTGAATTCTGAAATAACAAATGTAATTTTCCCGTGACTAGACAATGTAGATCTCCTAAATCTTCCCTAGCACACTGTCCTCTTTCGTATTGTGTTCATTACTCCAGCTGCTAGGGTTTTGCATTTGACATCTTTAATATCTTCATGATAGTGGTTTTTAAATAGATCTCAGTCTTTGCTTTAATCCTTTTCATGGTAACCCTTGAGTTCCATAATCCACCTTCAATCTCTTCTAAGAACGTTGTCTTAAGCTAGACTGCATAGTATGCATATAAAGCAAGTCCTTCATACCCGCCATTGTTCCAAACCACCACTCACTACTTTGCTTAAAATTTTGCCTCCATAAGCACAATAGCATGTTTTAGCACTATATTTCAGGATTGAGTTAACATAATGGAGCAAATATATTATAACTCGTAATCCATTTTCAGTGTTCAATTGCTAAGTCGATTTTCATGCTTATTTATTGCTTTGTTGTCTCCAAAGTGGTTTCTTCAAGTTATTTAAATTTATAAGATTTATTAGGGTACATTTTTTGTTACTGTGTGGATGCTTTAATTGGTTTTTGGTTAGGTGTGAATTAAAGTCCTTTCAAATAATTTACTTTAATTGGTTTGTATTAAGGATTAAAGTCCTCTTAGAGATTGGCACCTTCTTATGGTCTAAAAACCTACATTTTTTAGACCCAATAGATTGCAAATAACTCTAAAAATTTAGAAGTCTATGAAATAGTGTATATATTCTATGAAAGAATGTATATATTCTTGTACTTTTAAATATTCTTGTACTTGTATATTCTATGAAACATTCCTTATTTTCTATAAAACAGTGTATATATTCTTGTACTTGTAAATATTCTTTTATTGTTATGTCTATTAAAGAAAACAAAGTTTGAATAAAAAATGATTCACCATTTTTTGTAAGTGAGTATGCGAATTATTGTTTAAGGAAAAATCTTATAGTGTTTACATTTTTAGTTTACTAGTTTCAAATCTTCATTTGCTATGTATATAAAATTGCATGTGCTCTTTATCTCTATCGCATTACAAACAAAGAATGTCATCAAAATCGTGGTTTTCACTTCAACACCATCACCGCCCGGCACTTTTCATGAGCCTGTTCATTTAATAAGCAACATCAAAATTTTACGATTATTCCAATACCCTGATTCTTCAACAAGCAATGCTTAGGTCAGCAGTTAAATTTCAAACATTTTCGCATTTTTTTGTATATTATTTTCAAGGCATCATTATGTAACAACAATTTCATCAGATATAATAAAGAAAAATAAATGAAAGTTACTACGTCTTTCTTTGCTTCATGGCATACATCTTATATCTTTTCTACAAGCGTGTTGAATGGTGAAGAATCCATTGAATCACTTTATTGCATAAATTGTTTTATATGTGTTTTTACTTGAATGATCACCCCTGCCATTCTTTTCATCGAATCCTTATATACTATGTTCACACAAAAGCGAATTTCCACTACTTGACAAATGTGCTTCAGGAACTTCATACAAATTAAGATTGCAGTCATCCCTAAAATGTTGTTTGGTTTAGGAATTATAATGGAAATAAAAAAACTTGTTAGGAGAATAAAGGGTTTTCAATTGTCCGGTACAACATAATATTACTCAAGCATTTCAAATTTAGGCCATAAGAATCATCCTTTTTAAACATGGATTAAAATAATTTAAAATTTGAAGTCTTATCATTAAATTAATTATCCATTACAATGTCATCCAGTTGTATCATTTTCAATTGTTCATATGTTCTTCGTACGATTATTATCATCATCCTTCTATCTTGACCGGATCATCTTCATACATCATCATTGAGATTTGGATCAGACCATCTATAATAGTTACTGTGATGTGCTTGGATCATCATTTTCTATACCATCCATATTGTTGTCTTCCATAACATCATCTAACTTTGGATTGTTGTCTTATTGTGCCTAAACATAACCATCTTCAACATCATCATGGATGTCAATTTCTTCAATGCTCTCTAATCCCTCTCTCATTTTTTTGGCCATCATTGTTTTGCTCAGTATCCACTAATGCATTGTCAAATACATGCCTTAATCTTGGATCATAATGTATGAAAAATATCCATTTTGGGTCCAAAAATATCTTCATAGAAAAATACCATAATATTGAACGACATACATATATTAGACGTGATGTTATAACAATTTTATTGATTAATAAACACATGTATATATTCACAATAAATATGAATTGAATAGATTAATGATCACTACCACTTCTTGTTTGAGTTAAAGAAATACCCACTCACAATGAATTGGTAGAACATAAGGCTCCTTATCCTTCGGTAGGAATGATGAGGAATCTATAGAAAACAATCCACTATGGGTATCATGTCTTCGTGTCCTCTCAAATGCTTCATACCATCTACACTTAAAAATACAACATTTAAAAGAGCAGTAATTCAACTCAATAATTTCTTGTATTTTCCCAACATATTGTAGATTTCCTTCAATTATATTCTTATCTTTTCAGCTTGATCGACTGGATTGCTCGAAGTCAACCATGATGCCACAATTGAAGGATCATCTCTTTACGTCTACACTTTCTACACGATAATGTCAACCATATGCCCACATTGCTGGATATTTCCTCACCTGTGAAAGACCATTTATTTTAGTGAAAACAAATATAATGACGAATATTAAAATAGTTAATACTGTCAAAATTGTAAGGAAACAACATTTTGTAAAATTCCAACTGTTTCTTTCTTTCACATCCTCTAGACATGTTGATTTCATCATTTGTTATGTTTGAATATGTACCTGCATCTTCTATTTGATTTTGAATTTGTTCAGTAACCCATTCTAGTGTGCAATATTTTCCCCATTCCCCAAGCAGATGAGTGGGAAATGGAGTATTCCTTGGGTTTGATCTCTTAAACTGTCTCCTTGCTTCTAACACTTCTCTCTTTTATCATATAGATCAATCCATTTGTTCATAAAGTCCATGTGGTATAGAATGAACTTGTCGAGTATAGAACTTTCATCTACACCTATTACATGTCAACATGTTTATTTCAAACTCCAAATGTTGTGCTATTAATTTAACAAATAAATTACAGAGTAAATTAATGATTGCAAGAAAAACAACCACACTAATCATGAATTTACTTACTAATTTGTACTTCAACACCATTAGATTGTGGCTTTTCTCCATCAATAATATCTGATGCTCGTTCTTCATCCCAGATGTGTGGTCCATCTTCAAAATCCTTACCAAGGAATTCACACAGGAAGAAAAATGCTTCATTCAAGACATACCCTTTAGCCATCCAACCCTTTGGATGTGCCTTTTGTTGGACATATCTTTTTAGAGTTTTCATATACCTCTCAAAGAAAAACATCCACCTTGTTGATACGACACCCGCCAATTCAATGTCATTGACTAAATGTATAAGTAAATGGACATGTAGGTCCATGAAACTTGTAGGGAGCTCCTTCTCAAATACACATACAATTTTTGCAATTTCCTTCTTCCACTTTGGCACTTCAGATTCATGGATCTCCTTGGAGATCACCCACTTAATATAAGAATAGTAAATTAGTATGAATCTTTAGTCATAAATTAAAATGCAATATAATATCTCTATGTCTCTCACACATGAACATTTCATATAACCACATACCTTGTAAATGATGACAATCAACTTATGGCATTCCTTAAGTCAACTGTAAGACAAGAATCCCCCCTAATTGCCAATGGCATGATATGCTATCAAATAGATTTATGAAAAGGTCATTAGTAATTTTTTCTCACACAACAAAATATCAAAATAAATTTAGTGCTTAATCAATGTTACTAGTAAATGTTAAATGTTGATATATAATACCTTCATTAAATTATAAAAATTGTGTGTTTTAAATTTTGTGATATGTCCATCAATTGTAAAAGCTTTAGCTAATGATGACCCATAGCCAGTAGGTGTCCTTATTGAACAGATGACATTTTTTAGTTGGTCTAGCTCTTTTTTTTTCAAAATCCATGGAGCTTCTACATATGTTTTATTTTCCCTGTTTGGCCACAAATGTTTTCTATCAATTTGGTATGTGATAGAGAAATATCTCTCCTCGAAGACAAGGTGTCCTTCTCTTTGCCTAATATGTGTTGAAATATAGAATTCGGGACATTTTTGAAGATGTGCATAGGATCTAATAGGTGATATATTAATAGATCCTTCCAGTAAGGGAGCTCATAAAATACGGATTTCCTTTTCATTCCTTTTGGCATATTAACTACAACTTGTTCTAGTTCTTCAAATGAATGACCCTAATCAAAAAAGTCCTCCCAAGCTTTCAATTTAGCATCTTCATACTTCTTAAGCCAATCACCTGGACCCATAATCATGGGAGGGACTCTATTTTCAACTTTTCCATCAAATTGATTCTTCAAGCGATTTCTAAACATATGATCTAGTGGTAGAAAAACCCTATTGTTTGCGTAAATAAATTTATGTAGATCTTTAGAATACTTCCCTTGAAATTATTTTGCACATCTTGGACATGCAAATATCCCCTTTGTTTGAAGCCTTGTGATTCAATAAGTAATGTTAATAACATCAAAAAAAGTAGTATAAAACTAAGTATGAATGTAAATACGTAAATATTTTATCTTACCAGAACAAACACCAAGTCCTGGGAAATCATGAATAGTCCAACATAGCACATCATACAACATGAATGACTTATTTGATGGAGGACATGATATTTCATACATTCTTATGCCTTTCCATAGCAATTGCATCTCATCACTAAAAGGTGCAAGATAAACATCCATGTTTTTAACATGATGTTTTCCTAGAGCAATGAGAGTCAGCATAAGGTGCTCCTTTCTAACACTCATCCATGGGGGAATATTTTATACTATCAATCCAACTGGCCAAACACTATAATTTGAGCTCATGAAAGAGAATGGGCACACTCTATCAATTGCAAGACCAAACCTGATACTACGGGGTTCATCTTTGAATTTTGCTAGCCATTTTTCTTCTATGTGTTTCACTGCTTTCAAGTCAGCCGAAATTCGCATGAATCCATCTTTACTCTTGTTCTTTGCATGTCAGTCCATCAATTGTGCTAGTGAATTTCAATGAAACATTCGTTGAAGTCTAGGTATAATTGGAATGTGATGTAAAACCTTCTTTGGAACTATAAGACCTTGTACATCTATACGATATCTCTTCTCTTTGCATATAGGGCATTCTACCTTGTTTTGATATTCATCTCTATATAAAATGCAATCATTTTTACATGAATTAATTTTCTTATATTCAATCCCCAACTCAACCAACAATAGACGCGCCTCTCTGCAAGTTGATGGAAACACATTCTCTTTAGGGAATATTTTAGTTTTTAGTGCCTTGTAAGATTTCCAGAGATTAAATCAATTGAATGTTTGACTTATGATGAACATGTTTGATATGTCAATCTATACTAGGACTATTTATATACAATATATGGTTTTGAAAACCCCTTAAAGAAATATAAACGAAGTTGATGAATGTTTATGAATTATGTACACCAATTGACAATGCAAATTAAGAAATAGATTTCAACTCACTTCAGTAGGGTAGTGAATCCTTTCTCTGACCAACTAAATAGTGACTTGATTTCTAATAATATTAATGTGCATGCCAGTTTTGAGGTTCTACTTGCACCCAATTTGAACACGGGTGTCTTTGCTACTTGCTTGATGGAGTCTTTGATGTTGTTATCATCAACATTACATTGGTGGTAATTACCCCCGCTATCATCATTACTGTCAACCATATCATCATTGTTGTCATAATTGTTTCCATCCCCAAAGAAACTTGTAAGCATTTCATTCAATCCTTCTTCATGCACTGTATTTTCACAAGATCATGATCATCATCATTAAGGCTAGGTGGCATGTCATCAGTGTATGTGACTCTCATCAGATCTTCAAATTTCTTAGGTGGTAGTGTTCTCTTCAATCTTTCTCTTCTCACCCTAGTATGGTTTGGATCATCCTGTCCAAATCTTAATAACCCAGTTGGATCTTGGGTATTAGTATGTGTTTCATCAAAATCTTCTACCTATCAACAAATGGAAGCATTATTTAATGTTTGGCAACAATTGGATAAATCATAAATGTATCAATTTGAAAGAAATATAATCAAATATGGCTTAAAAAATAAAAATATAAACTGTATAAACATATATACATCAATTGAATAATGGAATATTATTTTATAGACTACCTTTTTAATACAATAATTTAAATAAAACACAATTTTGACAACATAGTTTATAAAACATCAGTCCACACTCATTTATTATTTTTTGGTTTTAATTGATTGTAGGAGGCATACTACCGACTAGAAGCTCATCATATATGTAATGTCTTTGTACAATCACTCATTTGAATTTTTTCTTTCCATGACATATAGAACATCCACAAACAACAATTTTCTCAAAATATTCATCCCATGTACTATAGTCCTGACCTACCTCTTCTTCAGTGCAATCATTTGTTGTGTTTGCAGTATCCATTGTCATATCCTCTTCCACCCACTATTTTCTATGTGATTTAATAGTTTTAGGTCCACATCTGGTATACATATCTTCTTCTTTTGCTAGTTGAACACGCAGGCTCTACATTTGCTCCAATCTCCATCTAAAATAATCAACAACATGCATTAATTTATGTCAAGATTGGATAATACATTATAAATTTCAATAATATTGTGAAAAAAGATGGACGTATCACAAAATTCCATTAGATCATTTCTTCCTAAGTTAAGTCAAAATTTGAGTACTGATGTCTTGCTTCATCCGTTGTGTCCTCATTTGATATGACACAATTTGTTTCCATGGCCTCATCTCACCCCTATAATACACAACATAGTAAATAATGTTTAGTACACCAATTATATCATTTCAACGAGTATGCTATCCAACACAAAAGTTCACTTTAGTCATATATTTGACATATTGATATCTCCTCTATGTTGTAGCATTTGTGAATTCATAAACACCTTCCTCCTTTGGTTGAGGTTGCTTTCTCTTCTTACCTCTATTGTATCTGCAAATTTCGTTGTCTCATCTATTTCCACTCACTTTCCTCTCAGAAATTTAGTATTTCTCTGCCATCCACGTCCTCTCTCCATGGCCTCCTCTGTGAATAAAAATGTTGCCACATAAGCTTTCACCACATTATCGCCGAGAAGGAAGAAACAACTTGCAGGACTGCAGTAAAAACTACTCTACAACACTGAGTTGATGAAGGAGCCGCAAGACAGCGGTGGTCATCGCACTACCACACGCCAATGGTAGAAGACTTGCGGGAGTCACCACAACACCACCAGGAACAAAAGGAAGACTCATGTTCCGCCACAGAAGCTTTCATCGCACTACTGCCGAGAAGGATGAAGCACCTTGCAGGACCTCTACCGCACCGAGTTAATGAAGGAGCCACAGGACAGCAGTGGTCACAAAAACAAGGTAGGAGTTGGAATTATTTCCAACGCTCTGGATCCTGTAATACACAACAATTAAAATAGTCACTATACAACAATGATAGGTGCTCAATTAGGCACACTTGGCGTTGCCTTAGTCACCCCAAATAGATTGCATTAACGGCCAAAATTTGGCGCTAAAGTTGGTGTTAACTAACGCTGACTAAAGCGCTGACTACTGAATTAAGATCAAAAATTTAATATTTTCCCATGTGAAGGAAGAAATCAAATGACAAAAAAGGGAAAAATGTTGTGTGAAGGAAGAGAGGAGGGCGCTACTAGAAACTGATGAGAAATTCGATTTAGTTTATGACACCATAGGTAAGGTTACAAAAAAAATTTCTTCGTTGAATTTGTGATTGTTTACTGCTCTTTGTATTGCATTTGAATTCATGATTGTGTACTAGTTCATGGCCTAACCTATCCAAGCAACCTCTAAATTGTCCCATCATTATAAATTGTAAAACCTTTGAGAAACCAACAAAAAAATTTACCCTACCCATTTGAGCTTTGGCTCAAAATATTATAGCACAAAGCTAGGATGCCTTTGTATTCTTTCCCTAACTTGGATATCAAGGAAATAGTGAATTGTTTGGCAATTCTGGGAATTGGGTCGGTCACTACTGAGCAACTGCAGAAAATAAACATAGAAACTGCTTGGTTTTGTCCAGTCGTGCCATAGTCACCAATTCCATGACAAATTCATGCAAGATTGCATTACAAAATAGTTTTCATGATAAGGTTATCAACACTAAGAAAACCCAGCGAACATATTTTCTCTAAGTTATCAACACTAAGCAAACCCAACGAACATGTCACTGTTGAGCAACTGCTGAAAATAAATGTAGAAACCGCTTGGTTTTTCCCAGTTGCACCATAGTCATCGATTCCATGACAAATTTGTGCAAGATTACATTATGAAAAAGTTTTCATGATAAGGTTAACAACACTAAGCAAACCCAATGAACATATTTTCCCTACGTTATCAACACTAAGCAAACCCAACGAACATATTTGCCCACAAAACAAAACTTTCATACCACAAACTGGATGAAAACTTTCATACCTGATAGTGTGTATTTCATTTTCCTCCACAAACTGGACGAAAATAATTTTCCCTAGGTCACCTCAAAATGTCAAGCAATAAAAGGAAGCGAGCATTGTCAGCAGACTCTAGCCACAATGAGGTAATTCATTGTCAATTTATAGATTTGTAAATGTCTCCATTGTTTCTTTTAATTTTACTTTTTTACTTTTTTATTTCAAAATTTAAAAGAAGAAATATAATTTAAAATATATATATATAGGGACATGAGACTGACAAAGATAAAGAGGAATTGTAGTTTTTAGTTTTTTATTTCTAAATTTAAAAGAAGAAATAGAATTTAAATATATATATAGGGACATGAGACTGACAAAGATAAAGAGGAATTGGCTTCCATATTGGGGGTAGAGGCAGTGAAAAAATTGGTTAATGTGGACAGGACAACGCTTGCCAAATACATAGAAAAATAATCTAGTAACGCCCCTAAAACATTGCAAACAAATCAATTGTGTCAAAGGGAATCAATTGATTCCCCAACCAGTCCTGGATCGAACAAAATATCCAGGAGGAAATCAGTGGTAGTAAACTCTAAGAATTTGGAACAGAGAGCAAATACTTCCAATGTCCCAGCCACTCCTAGGACACAGACTTCTTCCACCACGCCATGTTATCAATCTTGCATTGGTAGCTACAATACAAAGATAGAATACAAGGTGGCTTCAAGGGAAGTCTGAATGACGAATGCTAGGAAAAAATTTGTGAATAGGTTGAAGGAATCATGCCTTCAATGGTTCAAAGACCATCTACATTTTACATTCTCACAGATACCCATGCAACTAAAAAAAGCAGTTATCCATGACATGGATACTGATTTTGGCACAGGTTGGTCTGTAAAGAAGATAAAGCTACAAATGTCTCAAAACTGCAAGAGATTTTGGTGCAATCAAACAAAGAAGATAAAAAAAATTCTTCCTGAGCCAAGGCAGAAAAGAAGGCCAATTGATGTAAGTCTAAAAGTATGGCAAGAGCTTGTAAAAGCATATGAGAAGTCTGATGCACGGAGGAAGTTTGGTGAGGAGAGTACGCAGGTATTTGAATTTTCTCATAATATTATATCAAATTTATTAAACGATATTCAAATTTTAATTGTGCATAGTTAAATTGAATTAGTATATGTTTTAGGAGAAGGCCTCCAAGGATAGGCTTGAGAAACTTCGTGCCACACATCGCAATGGCTAGAAAGGTTTACAGGCCTTTATCTGTACATCTGTAAGTATATTTAATATGTTAAATGATATATTTTTTTATTTCCTTGGAAAAAGTAAGTGATTGCATATTAATTAGTTTAAGTAGTCCATGTGCCATGTTTTGACAGGAGGAGAAATATGGCCGTCGTCCAAAACAATTTGAAAAGAATATGTTAGAAAACAAAAAGTGGAACAATTTTGTAATCTAGATGGAGAATAAGGTATCAATAGTTGAGTTTCAATAACTTATTTATATATTGTTGTGTTAGTATGTCAATTTGCATCTCTTGTGTTGAGTTGTTTATTGATGTGTAGGATGAGTAAATAGAGCTCAAATCTTATGATTACAAGATGACCTTTTATGTGTATGAATAAATAGTCGAAGGATGTAGATGAAATGTGTAATGGTTGGTTGTCATATAAGTCAAACTACTGAAGTAACAACACTAATCAAGTTAACATATATGCATCATTTGCATAAATAGTTGAAATGTGTAACAAATGTTAATCAATACATTGAATTTTGAGATGCATTGAAATAATAAAAAAAACATGTTTTGGGGAAAATATCAGCAGCGTGGGGGAAGAAAGCATCAACCCTAATAAAAGAATTTTCTATTGTTCTTGATACACCATCAGAATAGAGTAATAGTGACTGCATTTTGAAAATTGAGCCCAAAGGCCAAGGCATTCTGAATAGGGGTAGCCAAACTTGATAAGGATGCAGTCACTATTACATGTATTGAAAATCCAAAATAGTAATGTAAAGACAATTGTCTGTGAAAACCATAATCAATCAAATTATGCACATTCAAATCTAAGTTTGAAAGCTTGCATTTCAGTTGATGCATCTAAGTCCTTGTTGAAGATTGAGGATGTCAACAAAAAAGCTAGAATAGCTCTCCTTAAACCATAGCTAGTTTTAAAGTGCAGTATTTCCAAATTCAAATCCACTTCTCAGCTAAGGAAAAGAGGTAGGATTGTTAGGTGCTACCCCAAACAGAGAAGGCCATAGAAAACATTGAAATAGAAGATCCAATAAGTGAGACAGCATAGTTGTAGACCATAGATAATTAGAATTCTTGCAATGCACAGATGCTTGTGATACAAACAAAAGGTGCTTACACATTGGTTGAATATATCCTCATCAAAATGACCAGAAAGAAATTTTAAATTTGTAAGTAAACTTTGATAGTCATAAAAATTGGTAGTAAACTTTGGTAGACATGTAGGTGAACTTAATTCATCTATATTTATGCCTCTTGGCAGACATCAGGATCTCCCCTCCTAAATTTTGGACCACGTCCATTACCTCCACATAAAATTCAACATCCTTCATCTTCTTGGTTCCCAAACTATGATATGGTTATGCAAATGAAAATGAAGCAAAGTAATCATCTCCTTCTCCACTAGCTGGAAGAATGCATGCTTAATGTTTTGATACATGATATCAGCTCTCTCTTTTGCTCTCACAGTTGAATACCAAAATCCATTATGGTGGGCCTCCAGAGTTCTAGTCATCTTTCATCCTCTTCCACCAAATGTTGGCTTGATCCACACGTCTGCCAGCGTAATTGGCTTTGTTTTTGAAAGTTGAAGTTTTGCAATACATGTAATAGTGACTGCATTCTGAAAATCAAGTCCAAAGGCCAAGGCATTCTGAATAAGGGTAGCCAAACTTGATAAGGATGCAGTCACTATTACATGTATTGAAAATCCAGAATAGTCATGTAAAGACAATTGTCTGTGAAAACCATAATCAATCAAATTATGCACATTCAAATCTAAGTTTGAAAGCTTGCATTTCAGTTGATGCATCTAAGTCCTTGTTGAAGATTGAGGATGTCAACAAAAAAGCTAGAATAGCTCTCCTTAAACCATAGCTAGTTTTAAAGTGCAGTATTTCCAAATTCAAATCCACTTCTCAGCTAAGGAAAGGAGGTAGGATTGTTAGGTGCTACCCCAAACAGAGAAGGGCATAGAAAACATTGAAATAGAAGATCCAATAAGTGAGATAGCATAGCTGTAGACCATAGATAATCAGAATTCTTGCAATGCACAGATGCTTATGATACAAACAAAAGGTGCTTACACATTGGTTGAATATATCCTCATCAAAATGACCAGAAAGAAATTTTAAATTTGTAAGTAAACTTTGATAGTCAAGAAAAATAGTCATAAAAATTGGAAGTAAACTTTGGTAGACATGTAGGTGAACTTAATTCATTTGAATTTATGCCTCTTGGCAGACGTCAAGATCTCCCCTCCTAAATTTTGGACCACGTCCATTACCTCCACATAAAATTTGATGTCCTTGATCTTCTTGGTTCCCAAACTATGATATGGTTATGCAAATGAAAATTAAGCAAAGAAATCATCTCCTTCTCCACTGGCTGGAAGAATGCATGCTTAATGTTTTGATACATGATATCAGCTCTCTCTTTTGCTCTCACGGTTGAATACCGAAATCCATTATGGTGGGCCTCTAGAGTTCCAGTTATCTTTCATCTTCTTCCACCAAATCTTGGCTTGATCCACACATCTGCCAACCTAATTGGCTTTGTTTTTGAAAGTTGAAGTTTCTCCTAAGTCACCAATGTAGCTCACTCTGCCTTTTCAGACTCTTTCATTGCTACAAATCATCTCTAGGATTTAATCATTTGTACCACATGGTTGATGTGCTTTGAATCCTTGCATCTAAAGGAAATTTCCTTAACATAAATACTAGTAGGGAATTTCAATGTTGACATTGTAGTTGGCATTAAATCTGGTACCTACAACATTGAAAATTATCCTTATATAAGAATTCCCTCCATACACTCTTGAT
Source organism: Sequoia sempervirens (assembly GCA_007258455.2). Lineage (NCBI taxonomy): Eukaryota > Viridiplantae > Streptophyta > Pinopsida > Cupressales > Cupressaceae > Sequoia > Sequoia sempervirens. The sequence goes on from VDFB02036119.1 coordinate 42,887, forward strand.
GGTGGCTACATGAAATCTGATTCTGATTCCTCTTCTACATCAAAGGGTTCATATCCTTGATCTGACTCTTGAATTATCGAATCAAAATCACTAGCTTCTATATTCAAAAATTCCCAACCACCATCTTCAATAAATTTATCTGGATCATCAGTAATGCTCTTCAAAATTGGTTTCCAATTCAAGTTCATTTTGCTTTCATAATACTTTATATCCATGGAGTTCAGCCATTCCTTGATGTCATCAAGTGAAGATTGAGGAATGGTGTCAATGCAGAGTACATCCCACTTGAAGTCTTTGAAAACAATAGCCATATCAAATTCCTTTTGCCCAAGTCCTACTCTCTCAAGGTTAACAATCTCACTAATAGTGATTACTAAGAAAGGTAATTCCACCAACTCTACCAAATAATTTACCATAGGAACAATAAAAGCAGAGGCTTTGAATGGAACTCCATGAAAACCAATCTCTCTAAATGGTATATCAAACTCTAGTTCAAAATCTTTTAGATGAGGCTGCTCCCATAGCTCTCTTACTCGCTTGACAAATCCTTGAAACTCTTTATTGATTTTATTTTTCTTGTCCCTCTCTTATTGTTCTTCCTCAATTTCATTAGGATCATACATTTACCTTCTTGCCCCTCCTAAAGTTTGGACCACAACCATTACCTCCGTGCATAAAACTAAACATCCTTGGTCTTCTTGGTCCCATGCCATGATATGGTTATGCAAATGAAAATGAATCAAAGTAATCATCGCCTTCTCTGTTGGCTGGAAGAATGCATGCTTAATTTTTTGATACATGATATTAGCTCTCTCTTTTTCTCTTATGGTTGAATACTAAAATCCATTATGGTGGGCCTCTAGAGTTCCAGTCATGTCTTTCTTCTTCTTCCACCAAATGTTGGCCTAATCCACAAGTCTACCAGCCTAATTGGCTTTGTTTTTGAAAGTTGAAGTTTGTCCTGACTCACCAGTATTAGCTATAAATTTTTTGAAATTTTATTATGGTATGTGCACTTTGATATGATGTAATATGATTATGATTTTGTCTCATATGTTATAATATTAGATATATAACAGAAAAATAATTATTGCATGAAATAAATAATAACTTTTAATTTTAATTTTTTTTTTTTGTAGAACATGGGTCTTTCAAAAGATCAAGATGATCGTCAACATGATATAGATCTAGAAAATATTGGTTCTATCGGTACAAATCACATGGTAGAGGATGATGACAATGCAGATACGAAATACGATGACAACGACGACGACGATGACGACGACGACGATGATGATGATGATGTTGATGATGATGATGATGATGATGATGATGATGATGATGATGATGATGATGATGATGATGATGATGATGATGATGATGATGAGATAGTTGGTGATAATAACTAGTGACATTCATAATCATATAGACTAAATCATGGATCATTGTTGATATATCGTTATGATGACTCTTTTCATGATTACTATCATATGTATCATTTTCACAGCCTACTATACTATATTGTTGAGTTGTATCATATTGACATGTATCATTTTCACTATATCATTTGGAAATGTATCATCTTGACTTGTATCAATTTGAGTTACATAATTTATCAATTTTATTTATATCATTTGTACATGTATCATTTTCACTTATGTCGACTATTGGACATGTATCATTTTGACATGTTTTTGATGTACTGGAATATTTGACTTTCATTTGTTTCAGTTATATATGATGATGATCTTATCAGTATTGACTTGTCAATTTATATATATTAAAAGTGGTCGATGATTTTTAGATGGATATTTATTAAGTATGATTATTTTAATTTACTGCTCAGGATGGATGTTGTCAAATTCAATTAAATTATAGATATTTGATTCACTTGTTTTAATTAGAGATGATGATCATGTTACAATAATTATATTGTTATTTAATCAAATGAGTTAAATAATTAAATTACTTACTCTATAATCATATGAGTTATTTAAGATGCACAATATATTTAACTAATTAAATTGAAATAAAACATATTAAATTAATAAATGGAAGCAAAAAAGGAAGCAACAATGGAAGCCAAACTAGAAGCAAACCAAAAGCAATCTTGGAAGCAAAATTAGAAGCAAAACCAGAAGCAAACCTAGAAGCAAAACCATAAGCAAAATTGGAAGCAAACTTGGAAGCAAAATCGGAAGCAAAATTGGAAGCAAAACCAAAAGAAAAAATAGAAGAAAAACCAAAAGCAAAACTCGAAGCAAACATGGAAGCAAAACTAGAAGAAAAATTGGAAGAAAAAGTGGAAGGAAAATCAGAAGCAAAACCGGAAGCAAACTTGGAAGCAAACTTGGAAGAAAACTTGGAGGAAAAACTAGAAGCAAAACTAGATACAAAATTGGAAGCAAAACTAGAAGCAAAAATGGGAGTAGACATGGAAGCAAAATCATAAGCCAATTTCCGTCATTACTTCCAGGCACTATTTTAGGCGCTAACGGAGGTGCCATGGTTTTCTGGCGCTAATTCTGACACTAAATACAGTGGAAACGTTTTCGCAAAATTGAGCGCCGAACTGACCATGTCTATTTGCGTCGAGTTTAACGCCAGCCAAATTGTCCAACTCCTATACTCAAAATACACTAAAATTCAGTGCCAAAGTCTACGCTAATTGCCTGTTGTGAATGTTCAATCTTATGGTAATATACCTTAGCATGGATTTAGAGATAAACCTATATATATTTCATAACCCATGTAATTCTTGTCATTCGAAGGATGGAACCTAAACCTTGTGTTCTTTGTTGAAGTGAGATAAAGGAGGAAGTTGAGTATCTTAAGGTAGATCCACTAGTTGACCATCTTGGTCATCCTGAAGTTATTAATCTCCTTCATGAGATAATAGCAAGATTGAATCCTCATTAAGAGTTTTCCCATTTAGTTCATTCCAATCCTTCTTAGGAGGAGCAGCCTCAGTTTAGTGAGAGAGAGCATTCTAGGAGCCCTTGCCATTCCAGAATAGAGAGAGATTGAGCAGGATCCACCTTGTGGAGGGGATAGGTAGATAGTAGATGTGGATGGTATGGTAATAGGGCATATGAGGGATCTTCTTCAAGCCCGTACATATACTTTTGAGGGATCACTTGGGGGTACTAAGGTAAAGAATTGGTTATTCGCCTAAGACCTTTTCTTGTGATGCACCCCTATGGTAGCAATACCAAGACTCGATGTGGTATCATGCACTTGAGAGGCTTTTCTTCCACTTGGTGGTGCCAAGAGGTGAAAAATCATCATTTGGATCATATTACCACTATCTCTTGGGAGTCTTTCATGGAGAGGTTTTGTTCACATTATCTCTTAGATCACTATAGGTAGTGATGTGTTGATGAGTTCCATGAGCTTTAGTAGTTGGGTATGATGATTGGTTAGTATGAGAATCATTTCTTTGAGCTTAAGCAATATGCACTTGTAGCTGATGAGAATGTGTTAGTACAGTGTTTTCTGCATGGTTTGAATGCTCATATAAGTGGTGGAGTTCAGGTAATTGAGCCTAATTCTTTGGAGGTCACCTACATGGAGAAGGAAAGATTGATATAGGAGAACCTTCCTAGAGGGTTTGAAGGACATATTAGAGTTCAAGTTGGAGGTTTAGCTCCATCAAGATTGGGTATGAAATTTTCTCAGTCTCAACCCACAAGGTCCTCTAGGGATTTATCAACACCCTCTAGGCCCATTCAACAATAGCAACAACATCATCACCGTAGACCTTCACAGGGTCCTCAAAGGGGGAAAGGTTAAGGTGGTCGCTACTCTAGACATTGTAATGGGTATCGGAGGCATCCTAGTCAAACTCAACTAGTGTAAATCAACCCACCTAGTTCAAGCAAAGGCAATTATCACCAGTCTCAAGCATCGTCAATAGGTCAAGGAAAGGGTAGAGGATAGTGTTTATCTTATGGTCAGTAGGGTCATTATGTAGAGTATTGTCCTCAAAGGCTAGTAGTAGGGAGTCTTCAAAGGAAAGAAGCGTCAAAGCCTATAGTAAGGGATGTTGGGAGATCTCATAGAGTGTTTGCAGTGGTGGATAACCATCAAGATGAGCATCAGGGAACCATTGTCAAGTCATCAAGTGTGTTATATATGGAGTTATGTATCTATCATATTTGATTCTAGTGCTTCAAATTCCTTTATTTCCCAATTCCTTGTGGAGTGATGTAGGCTTGTGGCAGTGAGGCAAGGTGTTAGTTGGAAGGTTGAGTTAGCCACTAGTGCTAAGGTGTTAGTTGGCTAACTTTTGCATGGTTATGTGTTAAATTTAGACACCTTCACCACCACAGTAGACCTATGTTTCCTACCTTTATAGTCCTATGGGATCGTATTAGGTATGGATTGGTCAAAGGATCATCAGGCATGAACTAATTACCAACATAAGTCATTCAAGTGTGTGGATGATCTTGGTGAGTGAGTGAGTGGAGCTTATTGAGGTCCAAAGACCCATTTCTCTTTGCATGATTTTGGTTAAGTAGCTGAAATAGAGTATATGACAAGGATGCCATATGTTTGCCATCTTAGTGAGTGATCTTGTTGAGGGTGTGTCAAGAGGTGACACTTGATGATCATCCTCTTCTAAGAGAGTTTGCATATGTGTTTTCGAGTGACATTTTGGGTATGCCACCTAAGCAAGATATAGTTCATTTAAAATAGATCTCATACCTAGGGCATAACCTATCTCTTAGGAACCTTATTGCATGACCACTCAAGAGTTTAGTGATCTTCATTTGTAGTTGGAGTTTTTAGAGAAGGGACACATTCATTTTAGTGTTTCCCATTGGGGAGTACTAGTCATCTTCATGAAGAATGGTGGGTCTCTTTGTTTGTATATTGATTATCAATAGTTGAATAAGGTGGTGGTAAGGAATCAATATCCCTTGTCAAGGATCAACAATTAGTTTGATCAGATGAGGAGAGCCAAGGTGTTCTCCAAGATTGATCTTAAGTTGGGATACCATCAACTTCGTATCCATGAGGCTAACTTTCATAGGAAATCACTTTATACTTGCTTTGGACACTATGAGTTCACGATGGTTCCATTCAGGTTAATGAATGCACCTTTGTATTCACGATTTTGATGAATGGGGTATTTCATAGTTATATTGATCAGTTTGCTTTTATTTTCTTGGATGATATTCTCATTTATTCAAGGAAAATTGAGGAACATGAGTTCCACTTGTATTAGCTTTTACAATGTTTGTGCAACCATGAGCTTTATGGAAACTTGGTGAAGTGTGAGTTCTTCCAGAGTAAGGTGAGATACTTGGGCCATGTTATCTCGAGTGAGGGAATCTCAATGGATCCCTCAAAGATTTGGGCTATTTTGGATTTTCCAACACCCTCAAGTGTCTCAGAGATTTGTAGCTTCATGGGTTTGATAGGTTATTACTAATGTTTTGTGAGAGATTTCTCTAGAGTGGCTCATATTATCACCTCTCTTTAGAGGAAAGGGAAGAAGTATGTGTAGTTAGACAAGTGTGAGGAAAAATTTCATGCTCTTAAGGATCTATTAACCAGTGCATCTCTCTTGGTTGTACCAGATCCAACATTAGATTTAGTTGTTTGTATTGATGCATCATTAGATGTTGTGGGGTAATTTCTCATGCAAGAGGGTCGAGTTGTAGGAGGATGACTCAAACAATCTACAACATTGTTGGTGTTCCCTTTCTTATAATTTATGACCAAGTGACACTATTGTAAATATGAATCCCACTTCATATGCCTAGCTTCTTCAATTTTGTTTTGAGATTCAAGAAATTGTAGAGGTAATTGTTATAAATATGGATCAATTTGTTTTAGGTTTAATAGAGATTAAAAAAGAGAAGTCAAATTTGAATTATTTTGCTTGTTTAACACCATTTGTGCATTGGCTACTATTGTTTTTTAAGGGATCATCATAGTATAAAGGAAATGTAAAATCTATGTCAAACAAGGTGTTAGGCTAGGTGACATTTACCTTGCAAACCTAAGTCATCTTTATGTCTTCATGTTTCTTGGAAAGTGTCATATAGGACATGAGAGAAATGTATTTAATATTGGCATATTGTAATTATATTTTTGAGAAGAAATTTAATGTTGGTGGAGGCTACACATCACTAGAGGAAAAAATTATCCCCCTAGGCATTCATATTGGAATGTGAAGGGCCTTGAATGGGGCACCAAGTTTGGAGGGAAATAGTTATTTATTAGTTCTCTAGCTAGAAGTTGAACAATCACTAAAGCATCTTGAATGCTAGAAGATGAAGAGGCTATGGATTAAACACCCATATTGAAGTCTTGCGCACATTAATTAATTTATTGTCATGACTCTTAGATTTACAACCTATGGGGTGTAGGTTTTTGCAAGTGTTTTTGGAACCTCCTGTTTTGGTTTACTACTATGGTTTTTCCTCCCACAAACTCTATAAATTGGAGCCTTGAGATGGTAGTTGCATCTTGTTTTATTTACAAGTGTATGGAAGCATCCGGGTTGTTGGAGATCAACAAGGAAGTGAATATAAATAATATACTTTCCCTCTTTTCTTGTGTGGATTTTTTTCTCAAAAGGGTTTCTCCACATAAATCTAGTGTCATATTTGTTTGTTGATTTTTCTATTATGGTGAATGTGCAATCACACATATAATCAGATTTTGTACTCTTGTTTTCAGATTTGAATTTTCATACATAAGTTAATATTGCAGCTTAGTTCCACCTTGTTTTCAACACAAGAGACTAGCATCATTTCTATGAGGATACTCTTAAAATTATCTTCAATAGAGTTGAGTAAGAATGAGTGGGTTTCTTGGCTTTTTAAATTGTATTTACATATGGTATAATCAACCATTCCTTAGGGCTTAAGGAACTCAAGGAAAATAGGGAACTTGTATTTATTGTTGTATAATGAACTTGATCTTATTAATCCCCAAGTCAATTTTCAAAATATTTTGTATTATCTTGGTTTAGATAGGTACTGACATTTAGGTTTAGATATTGGTTCTTATGTGCATGACACATGTAAGTTGAAGCCCTCTCTTTCTCGTTCAACTTTCACTTCTAATCAACAACATTAATTGAAAATCCTCTCTTCAACTAGAGGAGACATAGTAATTGAGCATGTACCAATTGCTATGAGTATACTTGTTACTATTTGATCCATTAATATGACATTCCCATTATTGTTTGAATATAAATATATCAATAAATGTTTAATTTTCTATTAGTAACTACAATGTAAATAATTATTTTAAATTTACTTTCCATTCAAAAATTACACACTAATTACATAATATTTATCATATATGTCACTGAAGAGCACTATTATAGTTGTAAATAAGTTTTCTATTTTAAAATGCAATCAGGGTCCATGATCCATGATCAAAATTATACATATAAAATAACTTGTCATCATGATGATGGACCACAAAGCATGATGATCACATTCGTAGTAAATAGTGATTACATAAATTTATGTTGACAATTATTATAAGATATCAATTTGCTCAACGTCATGACAAAAAAATTACCTTCAATGATTTTAATTAGATTCCATGATACATGATCAAGATTAAAGGAAAATTAAATTTTCCTCTCATGACCCCTATTTTATGGTTCGTATTTTTTTTTCAATGTTTGATTAAATTAATTAGCAATGAAATAAAAGCACAATGAAACAAATAGGAATCAATTATAATTTAATTATAGATTTTATGTATTCCAAATAAATGGTAATCTATGGTTATTTAGAATAACTATTTTATTTTTGATCGAATGAAATTTCTTAATTATTTATTTAGAGTAAATATTTAATTTGCAATGGAATAATATTTCTTTATTGCTTAGTAAGGATAAGTATTTCTTTTTCAATTTAGAAATAGAATTTTATATCTATTTACTGAAGACAAGTATTTAGTTTGCAATTAAAAAGGATTTTTCTCACTATCTACTATGGGTAAATGAGTTAGTTGCAATTAAAATAAAATTCTTCATTATTATCAAAGTTAAATATTTTGATTAAAAAAAAAAAGAAAAGAAATACGATTTTAATTTCAAGATTCAGTTATTGGGGAATGTGAGGAGAAATATTTAAAAGAAGGAAATCATTAATGGGGAAATACAATAGTTTTCTTAATCTTTCTTTTCTCTCCAAAGTGATAACTGAAAATGGGCACCAGGAAGTAGTTTTTGGAAGCACAGCAAAACAAGATAGGTGGAAGAAAAGAGGAAAAACAATAATAAGAGGGAAACAACTCAAAGAAAATTCCAGGTTTCATGTTCTTCTCCAATACTTCCAATTTCAAAATGTGTAGATAAATGAATACCTGCAAAAAGATTGAACTCCTTCTTTTGAAACCCCAATTGTTTATTCATGTATTTAGAATTTAAATGTAAAATTTCCATGTGAAATTTTGTATTTTCGTATTCTCTTGGTGGTTTATGTATTTATATATATAAATACCCATCTACCTATATCTCCTGCTTGAATTGTGAACGGCATAAAGTCTTGCTCGATGCTTATTCCTAAACCAACGACATTCCTAGTATTCTCGGTAGTCTCGGTAACAACACTATCCTATTCGCAATTCACCCTTTCTAATGTTGTGACAGCTTGTTGAACCCCAAACGACATGGTAATATGTATTACCGTCGGCCTTACACCAAACTTAATATCCTTTTTAGTCTCAATGCCAAACACATGAATTTATCGTCATCACTTAGTCGCTTTTAATGAATGTAACGGCTTAACACCTGATAAAGATTGGTCATTTCCCATTAAAATGATTCACACCTTTCTTGTGAACTCGCACCTAGCCCCTCCTTTTTGCTTTGCACCAAGCCGGCTGAAATACTTCCATTTCATGAAGAGAATCGTATCTTTGGAATTTATATTCAAATTTTCAAGTCGAGCAAAATTTCGTATTCTCTGACTTTTCTTTTCATATCACCAAAGAAGGTGGTGTTGCTAAAGCTATTTCTGTCCCGCAACAAACATCTTCCTTCAATATGCAGAAAATACTATAAGTGAAACCAATTCTGTCAATTATTCAGTGAACATTTCATCTTTTACCCATGATAATTGTGTTTTGACAAGGCAACCTGAGTCCTTTATTGAGATGAACTTATGTTCAATCAGTCTCCTGTTGAGTTGTTTTAACAGTTTTTTTTTGTATGTATATTTTATGTTTTATATTTTGTCTAAAGTATGTTATTATCTAGTGAAATTGAAAGTTCATGGAAACTAAGGTTGTTTTCCTCTGTGAAGATTGTTGTTTGATGCCATTTTTCTATGGTTAGTTATGCCCATCGATCTGATACTCTCATCCCTTAGTTGATACGTATTTCTTTTCCGCAGTCTTCCACTGGGGTGTTTCTCAGATTTTCTGATAATTCATCAATATTATATATATTCAGATTGAAGGATAAAACTAAAAGTATGTGGCAACTAAGGTTGTACTGTGAAGATAATGTTTGTTTATTTTCTCAACATTTGTAAAAGAACAGTGATTTTCATGCGGTTAACCTTACATCTGCATTTTCTGCAAACGAAGAAAAAGATGGTCGAACTTTCATTGTTTATGACTCGCGCAATTCAGAAAGACTAAACCCCCTTCTTCAGTTTATTGTTGATTGGTGCAACGTCACGGATTGAACATCTGAACCTGCTTCTTCTACTTACTATAGATGGAGATAAGATTGTGCAGGTTGCTCCAAACTTTTTTTTGCTGAGAACTAAAATGATTTATGGGGCTGACCTTGACTCTCATTTCCATTTCTGGTAGAAACAAGATCGGTATATTTTCCTTGCTTTTGGAAGTACAGTTAACAAAGACTTAACATGCTTGACTATACTTCAATTTATTGTTCTTTACTGTTTTTGAAACCATAAAGTAGAGAGCAATTATAAAATTTAGGAGTGCTGATAGAGGTGCGACGCAAGGCAACGAGATATTAAGAAAAGCATTGCTGAGTGATAGGGGGCCATACACTAGTCCTGTTTGTTTAGCATGCATGGAGGTCAAACAAATAGTTTGTAAGTTAGTATTTTGGACAAGTAGATATGTTACACCAAAATGAAACCAAGTCAGCATAGCGGTTAGTTTCGTCTGCTCTAATCTCTCTAGTTACTTTCAAAATTAAGTTGTCATTGGACTTTATTGTGTCCTTAACTAAATTTACCTCAGGCTCCAATGTTTTTGTTACCTTCTGGCAAGTTGGTACGAGATTGTTTCCCCATTTTTGTTTGCCCCAGTCGCGAAACATGAGATTAGAGAAAGTTTTGTCTTAAAAAAAACCACATTTGCACTAGGGTTCCCACCTTTTGGTATTCAAACTTTGAATCTCCCTTGAGGACTTTTCCTTTGAGAATCCACCTTATCATTTTGTTATGGTTTTCTTCTAGCACTCGGCAAATGATTCCTGAAAATTGTAATTCCGCTATTCTAGATCATTTCTCCAATTTTCAGCCTCTTTTAATGGTGAAAATGATTAATATTGCAAACATATATGGGATTATTGTGTCGGAAAGATTGTAATCTTTTTCTGAGATTAGATAATTAGAATATTAGATCACATTGAAATGTAATTAAATAAATATTGGTAGTTTAATAAATGTGAAAACTCACTTCATCACTCAATGCTAAATATGAGTGGTGTTTATTCTTATTCTCTCATTTGGCGAGGAATTTGCCCCACCTTATATTGAAATAGTGTAGTGATAGATTTGTGGCTTGTGTGTCATTGGTAAGGCATTGGCGGAGTCCTTGTGTTAATAAGTTTTAGAAGTCATCCTGAGGTTTGAGATTTGTTCTATATTGTATTGAAATTATAAGAGTACTTATGAAAGAATAAGTATTTAGTGAGGTAAAGAATCCAATTAAGTTATTCCATTGAAGAAAACTATCCTATGTATGTAATTCAGATAGGAGGACAACATAAGGAATTGAACATGGAATTTAAGATATTTTATAACAACTCAATCAATATATAAATATAGATGTAGATTAAAATTAACTTGTGCGTAATAAGTATTGTGAAATAAATTGGGTATTTTATAAAAGATAAATAATTGTTGAATCATACCTTACCTTACTAAAGTTCGGGTTCAATGATGGTGCATTGGTGAAACTTGAGAAAGAATCTTATAACTACATGCAGGAAAGTGAGCCATTTATATGTTATGATTCCAGTTCTTATGGATATATTTTCTTTATGAAATGTGGAAGTGTTTAGAAGAAAACTGTTATATAGAGGAACCATGTGATCCTCTAAAGTTGTTTGCTTTACTATTCAAAAATGTGTAGTGGAATTATAAATGGTCATGCCAATGAGACAGTATGATCATTGCCATAGAGGTATCTTATATCATTGCTAGTAAGGCATCTATTAACCATTGAGAATTTGGAGCCAGTAAGGCTCTGCTAGTGGGGAATTTCAGTAAGCTAGTAAGGCACTTTTATGAGTGGTTTTTCATCCCTAAGAGGGTTTTCCACTCATGAAATCTCTATGTTATGGTTCCTTTGTGGATGCACTTATGATCTTGTTTTTCGTTCTTAATTCACATTTCAGTATTTAAAAGTACATGCATTGTTGTTGTGATGATAACTCATGTGTAAGCCTTCATGGCAATAACTAATGAAGGCACCACCTTGTTTTAATATACTTTAATTCATTGATGTATGTTATTTTATTTGATTATAATGATGAAAGTAATTTTGGAAACCTAAGGATATAATTAGCATATTTGTTTTCCCAACGTTACACCTCATGATGATAGATCATGAAGCATGTTGTATAACAAACATAGTATACATTTGTTACATGTTTTTGTAAATAATTATTGATTGATATCTTTTTGTTTAGGCATTATGGAAGTAGGAAAGAGGAAATATAGATGAACAAATGCTTAATGAATAATTGACCAAGGGGAGTAAAAATTAATGTGGTTGACTTGGATGATAGTGGCACTTCAGTGAACCCATGTAACAATAACACTAATTGTAGTCATATTAGTGATAGTGCAAAAAGTATGGATGTTATTATCAATTTTTATCAACATCGTGAATTGAAGACAAAGATGAATAGAAGTGAATGGACACAAGAAAATGGATCCAATGCTATTAGGGATGTTAAGGACAATATGTTATCCATAAGAGAAACCAAAAACATTGGGGAACCCCTTCCAATAGTTTGATTTATTGATTGTCACGACTAACAACCACAAAAAGAAAGGGACCACAAATTGTCCTATCAATGGAAGAAGAGCTAGAAGTAGTTGAGTGGTGCAAATATTTGGCTCAATTTGGTCATGGTCTTGAGGTTATTCAATTGAATTCACACATAGCTCACATATATCAAACAAGGAAAAATCCTTTAAAAATGGTTTGTCAAGCAAATCATGGTGGGTTGTTTTCTATAAATGTCATTTAGGGTTGACAGTAAGGATTGTTGATGGTTTAGATAGAGATAGAGTAATGATGTTTTGACTAAACATTATGGAAAATTTCTACGACAACTTGGAAAATTATATATGCTAATCATTATGGACCAACCAAGATATTGAACTATAATGAAATAAGTTTTCAAGAAGGAAAACAATGTGAGATGCAAGTTATTACAAAGCTGGGTAGTAGAATTGTGTCACGCCTTTTATTAAAATTTACATAATGGATAACAATATTATGGAATAATAATCTAATAAGGCACAACATACCAAGGTTCTATCTTTTCGAAGAAAAAATATAGCTAAAAAACTATATATAGCTAATTGTGAATTGAGGATATGGATGTAGAAAACCAACCACATGCTTGGATGATAAAAGTGATCTCCTTGAATCGGTTGCATCATTTTTTTAGATCAAACCTCATTGGAGATTCATCCACAAATAGATAGATATCCTTATTTTTGGTGGACATGGAATCCATGTGGCTTTTAGCATAATGTAAGAGGCGAGATCTCTAGGCATTTATATTCCTACTTTTCCTACCCATACCAGCCATGAGCCTCATCCTATATATGTGAGTGTCTTTGCTCCATTCAAGGCATACTCAAAAAATGAAAGGTCAAAGTAGATGGAAAAACATCCACACATTGAAATAAGGAGAACATAATTGAATAAACTTGGTAGAAAATATTTCAAGATTGTCCTTATATCTAAAAATAATATATTAGGTTTTCAATGGATTAGAATTCAGCCATTAAATAGAAAAAAATTAATGACACAAAAACCAGTGGAATTTTTATTATTGAAGAAGAAAATGAGGTTACAAGTATTTCCAACATTTTAAGGTTAGCTAGTTATGAAATGGATATGTAGGAGTAAATGGTGACTCCCCAAC
>VDFB02036120.1:0-13517 GCA_007258455.2 Sequoia sempervirens
CTTTGAGAGGTTTAAGATGATTATGACTTCATGTCCAATTTTAGCCTTGCCAGACTTTACGAGGCCTTTTGAGCTTTACTGTGGTGCCATAGGAGAAAGCATTGGCACAGTGCTTATGCAGGAGCAACACCTTATTGCTTTCGAGAGTAGGAAGCTTAGGGGACCTGAGAGGGGTTACAACATCTATGACAAGGAGATGCTAGCCATCATGCACGCATTGGCTAAGTTCAGGCAATATCTGGTGGGCAGCAAATTTAGTGTGCGTACTGATCATAATAGCCTAAAACATTTTCTTGGACAGCGAGACTTAAATGAACGACAACAAAAGTGGGTCAGCAAACTGCAGTCATATGATTTTGATATCTCCTTTGTTAAGGGGAAACAAATTGTGGTAGTTGATGCCTTGTCTCGCCGACCCCAATTGAACTGTATGGCACAGATTTCAGAGGACTGGAGGCATGGGATTATTGCTGAGTATGCCAAGAACCCGTGGGCTTTTGGCATTGTGGATGGGACAGAGTAGGATAGCAGATACTTCGTTGTGAATGACTTTATCATTTACAAGGGAAGGATTTTCTCGATTCCAGATTTAGAGATGAAGAACATAGTTCTGAGAGCCTTTCATGATCTTCCTATGGCGGGCCATCCCGGATATTTCAAAACATATAAGCAGGTTCGGGAACGGTTTACTTGGAAAGGGCTTAAGACAGACGTTCTTCAGTATGTCAGAGAGTGCCTTGTTTGTCAGCAGAACAAATAGGAACACACTTATCCTGCTGGCTTGCTTCAACCACTTTCGATTCTTGACAGGAAGTGGGAATGTTTATCGATGGATTTTATTACGGGCTTGCCGAAAGCCCAAGGGAAGGATTGCATATATGTAGTTGTTAATCGGCTGACAAAATATGCACTTCTTTCCGATTATTGCGACCACCTACAACATTGCCAGACTCTAGAGCTCTTCTTAGAAATTATTCCGGGTTATGGTTTCCACAGAAGGCCTCAGTGGCGGTAGAGAGCCGGTCGGTTCATGGTGCTTTTGTGAGGAGTTATTCAGGTTATGTGGAACCGAACTTACCCCTAGTACCGGCTACCATCCACAGATAGATGGACAGACAGAGATTGTCAATAAGTGGGTGGAAGGTTATCTGTGAAATTATGTAGCTGGACAACAAAGAGCTTGGGTGAAGTTGATATATCTCTGCGAGTATTGTTATAACTCCACTCACCAAATGACCATACAAATGACACCATTAATGGCACTATATGGGTATGAGGTACCCAACTTCTTGGACTTAGTGCTAAGTGACAGTAGAGTGGCCAATGTAGGAGATATCTTACGGGATGATCAGGATATTATGCGGTCTCTCAGAGATAATATTCAGCGGGCATAGAATCAATAAAAGTAGTATGCTGATTATAAAAGGGTTGAGTGTTCTTTCATAGTGGGTGACATGTTGTATCTCATGTTGTAGCCTTACCGACAGCCTACTCTGAGGAAGAGTGGTGCAGGGAAGCTGAAACCCCGTTACTATGGCCCATTCAGGATTGTCAGACAAGTGGGTGAGGTTGCTTATGAGTTGGATCTACCGGTGGATAGTAGGGTTCATAATGTGTTCAATGTTTCGCGCCTGAAGAAGGCGTTGGGTCAGCATGTTGTTCCCTCTCCAGTTTTTCCACCCCTTGACAATGAGGGGAAGTTGATTCTAGTACCTGAGGCCATCCTCGATTTTAGAGAGAGACACCTTCAAAGGCGGGTTATCAGGGAGTATTTGATAAAATGGAAGGATTTGCCGGTAGAGGATGCTAGTTGGGAGTCAGAGGAGATCTTACAGCATCCAGAGCTGAGATTGCTTGAGGACAAGCAATTTCAGGGAGGACGGACTGTAATGTCTCCTTCCTAGACAATTTGTGTAATTAAGGGGCTGGCCTATCATTTTGACCCTCGTAGGCTAACATTTCTGGATAGAGGGTCCTCTGAAGTAGTAGTTTGGTTGTTTTTGATGGCATCACTTCTCTCCATTCAGTGGATTAGGATTTGGTCTTTCCAGGGGTTATTAATTCAGTTTTGGCAAACTTACTATTTTTAGTAAGTCATTCTTCCGACATTGCTATTTTAACTAGGGGCACCTGGTCAGATGCAACTCGGCAATATTGATTCCTATTTCAGACGACACCTCAAAATAATAAGTATTTGGGGAGATATGAATAATTTAATGTTTTAAATGATATTGATGATTAAAAGTTATATTATAAGGTTATTAAATGACTTTATAATAAAAGTGGGGCCATTTATGTTTAATGAGTAATTAATACTCATGGAGAAGTACGCCCACTTAAATAATATTTTCCTAAGTCTTCAAAAGGGGAAATTAAATATCATTAAAACATTATAAAAGTGCTTTTTGGGAATCGAGCCTTTGAGAGGAGTATTTAATAGCTCAAGAGACAAATCGAACTGATTATCATGATTATTCAACTTTGTCTTTTTTCTCTGAGAGCTTTGGAGTTTGTGAAGAAACGGGGGTTTCTACAAATTTCGTGCATTTTCAGACTTTGGGGAATGATACCTCTTCAGAGTCGAGCATACTGAGGTTGTGGAAGATCAACTGAAGATTGCTAAATAGAGTGGCTCCACACAGGGGTCATATTTGTGCTTTATTGGAAGATTCAACAGGGGTTTGGAGGAAGAATCAATAAATAAAAAGGAGGTCGATTTGCAGCCACCATCATTTGTGTTTTCAGGCAACTTCACTCAGCCGTACGTCCTTATCTATTGCTGCCAGGCCGTACAAACTACAGCAGCTAGGGCGTGTTTCTCAAGGAGAGCCAAACGCCTTCATCTTGGTCTAGATTTTATCATAAAAAGGGATGGCTAGGTCTTCTAAAGCATTGGGCGTCATTTCTATGAAGGAGATTGAAGATTTTCATTCAAATTGAATTTATCAGCTGGAGTATTTATTGCTGCAATAAAAATCAGGTTCTTTAATAATGCATTAGCTGCCTTTTTGTATGCATGTAAGATTTGTGGCATTGTAATCATTCATCTATAATAAGGAAGATATTTGCAGCTCTTTTAGGTGTAGTTTTACTTCTGTATCATTTATTTTATTGCAATTTCATTACCTGGCATTATTTAGAAAACACAAAATTACATATTTGCAAAAAACCACAAAAACTACAAAATCAACAAAACATAAAAAAAAAACAATCTGCATTCTTCAACATTAGTTTGGGGTTGAGAGACACCAGGTCTCTTACAGACACTAAAACCCCTCTTCCGCACTTTGATGCACGGGTGTTGGTATCCTTGTCTTTGGATATGGAATTGCCGGGGGTTATAGAAATCAAGTTGAAATCTGGAAATGTTTGTTGTGAAATTGAAATCCTAGGAGGGCTGAATGCCTGCTATTTGTGTAGGCGTGAAGGCCACATCAGAAGGAATTGTCCATTTATAAGGAGTAAAACTAATTCCAGAGCCGCCTTTGGCGGAGGCACTGAAAATAAGATGCAGCCCTCTACAATGGATGGACGGGCAGAGAGAGATGTGAATAATGTGGAGGGAATTGTGCAATACAGCCCCACACTGCAGCAACTCGATGAGAGGTTTTCCCCATTAAACCCTTAATTCAATAAGAAATTAAGAAATAACTTTCCATAGATGGAGAATGCAGAAACATCTAAAATCAATAAAACAACAACAAATGTGGAGGATAGCCTGACCTCTCTACTTCATGAAATAGATAGCAATACAAGGGAAGGAAATGAAAGGAATAAAGACCACCAAAAAGGAAATGAGAATTCCGAGCCTGACTCTCTATTAAGATCAGATAAGTCAGCAAGCAGTATGAAACTAAATGCCCAACAATTGGCCCTGAAGAAAGTAAGACAATGTAAAGAACCTAAAGAAATTAACCCTAAACCAGGCAAAAAGATCTACACCTTTAACTCTAAATACTTTAAGGAGAACAATGATTTGGATTCTCAACCTAAAGGCTACCCCATGGATGGAGGTGGAGAGAAGGCAATTCAATGCCCCAGAGGGGAAATTGAAATCTTGGACACTAGGGGAGGCCCTCAAGACTAGGATGCAGTTCGGGAGGGAATACCTACTAAAGATACTGGTGTTGATCTTGAGAGCATCCATCTTGAGGGCCTGGAGGACAGAATAGAGAACCTTATCACCTTCAACACTGTATCATTTGTAGTTGGGAATTAAAAAGTGCATGAAATCATGGTTCCTACATTGTCACTGAACCCTTCCAACCCTCTTGATGGCGTGGTGAGTTTTGATGGGTTTGCATCACAGTCAGGCATGGATTCTGTAGATGACCTAGGACCACTCTCTACTAAGGATATCACTGATGGAGAAGAGACCCCATGGAAGTCATAGTTAGAAAAACTCAGAGATATAGGAAGAAGAAAGGCCTGGAGGTTGGCAAATCCCCTCCGGATAAAGATTCCAACCACCCTCAAAAAGATAAGAGAAATAAACTCAATGCGATCCTGCCCCCTAATGCTAAAAGGGTGGAAGCAGAAAATAGACTTCCTAAATGCTTTGATATTTTTAGGAGTGATAAGGGGCCCCCGCCCAATGAACAAACCTAATGGAGGTCAATTGCTTTTCCTGGAATGTAATGGGGTTTTGTAATGTCCCCTTTCTAGAGAACGTGCTTAAGCTTAAATCTTGCATTCAAAGTATTTCTCCAAGAGACATTAGAATGTTTAGAAGTCAACAATTTCAGTGATAAAACTAATAAAGCTAGACATGATATAAATATTACATTCTTGTTAAGAATTATTCATTTCTTCTTATCGCTTCTATAAATGATTCTTCTGCATTTCATAAGTAGATATTAATCAATAGGTGAAATTCTCTGTGTAAAAGTCAATATTACTTATAAGGAGCAATAATTGCTATAAGCATTATTATTGGATAATATATATATATATATATATATATATATATATATATATTATCTCACATAGATTGTAGGTGCCCTTATTTCTAATTGACCTCTGCTTTGCAAATATTTCATGACCTCTCATATGAATGTGTATGTATATTGTATTCTATCTAAACGATTCCATTGAATGTTGCATATGTCATTGTTTCTGATTAATATTCATATGTCATGATGTGTAACTAAGATATATCTATAATGAGTAATTTACCCGTTATTATACTTACTGCTCACTGCCTTGTCATATGACCGTCTGGCCAGTTCATTGATTCCTCATTGACATTCCTATTCTTCCTTGCAGTGGATGACTTGACCAGCCATTATCCCTTTGTTTCTCATTACTCGGTTCAGTGGTTCCTCCTCAGCCCGGCATGCTATTTTCTTCTTCATATATCTTAAGTGCAATTCCCCATTCGGTAACATATGTATAAATATCTATATGTCTTCTGAAATATACTCTTTCTTCTCCTTTCTATTCTGCCATCAAGATGTAATCCAGGTGGAGAGGAGAGTCATTGAATCCTTTCAGGAATATATATATATATATATAGATATATATATTACTGGCAGAGCAAGTACTCTCTAAGAGCCACGGCCAGCTCAACCCATCCACATCTATTCAAAACGCTGGTTCAGAGATAGCGTATATTGGTTAGTGTGGATTTGGTTTTCCCCTATATGATTGCAGATAGACGTCTCCCCTTATTTTCCTACGCTTTCACCTCCACTTCTTACTCTCCTAAGCGGCTCAAACTTCTGATAACTCACGCGACATTCAAATGGCTCCAGGCGGCGGCGCGAATGCTTTTACCATTTGTTTTTGAGGCTAACGGTGAATATCAAATCAGCTTTCTCTCACGGAAATGATCCCTTGCTATCCTCTCCCATTTGATGATGAAGTCTCAATAGCCGATCCCCCCTTAGACTCTCGACTTTCTCTTTTTAAAACCATTTACCTCACTAAACTCCAATAAAGAGAGACGACTTTCGAAGAGAAGAGTCTTTTGCTAACAATATTAATTGCTAGCTATTATGATTAAATATTATTCATTTATTTATTCAATATTAGTTATTCTTTATATTTATATACCTTACATTTATTTTGTATTAATATTTTATTTAATAATTACAAGATTATTTTATATATATTTTCATTCTCCATAATACCATAATAATTGTAATATTATTATTAGTTCAATATTTAGAATGTTTACAATAATATTGTATCTAATATCCATGATAATGATATTATTATATTGATAATTATAGCATTATTTATAATTATAATATTGTTTTTAACATTTATAATTATAATGCCAATTAAATTAATAATTTTGAGATTATGCTTCTGTTGACTAGAAGGCACAAATTCGAGGGACATGACAGTCCACCCCACCCAAGATTGCTTGTCCTCAAGCAATCTCAAACTTGAATTACTACTAATCAATTAAGAAAGTTAACATGCCAAAGCTAGGCAAACACTCATGCTCACAATGCATCAATCACATCAATCATAGGGAAGATATTTCAGACATGAAGCAATCAACGACGTACAAAAGTTACACATAAAAACACTTATGTTGAATACATACCATACATGGAGCAAAATGTCATACATGAAACAGTCACAAGGTAGGTACATAAGATATTGTTAGCCATCATCGGAAATGCAGCCAGTAACATACGAAGCATGAGGAAACATAAGGCACGTTACGAAGCATATTCAAGGCATTACGAAGGCACACAAGTAGGAAGAGTCTCGACAACTATGAATTAGTCACACATAAAGCTTTTAAGAATTAATCAGGCACATCAAATATATAGCAAACACATGATTACTCGCAAGATATGTTACATACAAGTAAGGTATGTTAATACACTGCAAATACACTTAAAGAAGCATACATGTTCAATCAAGAGTATTCATTTAAGGAACATACATAACAAAATTATACACATGCAGTAAGCATCTTAGGTATAAAACAAGCACGTGGGACATGAGTCGTACTCATAAGATATGAATTCATATTTTGAATACACTTAAGCAGTAAGCATGGAGCACACACCAACATGGAATACAGATCTGCATACATAAGGCATGAAGTTTTCATGAAGTGTACACTTGTATATATAGAACATGGGGTATGCTTGTCAATTTTGCAAGTACACATGAGAATGGAGTAGACATGCTGAAAACACACTAGTCATGAAAGACACTTTAAGCATTCATACTGAATATATTGGTCATAAACGCATACAAGATGAAGACTTGCATAGATTACACCTGAAGCATGCAAATACACGTAATATACTTAGAAATACATGACGTAAGACCCACACAATGTAAGAC
This sequence comes from Sequoia sempervirens, assembly GCA_007258455.2. Lineage (NCBI taxonomy): Eukaryota > Viridiplantae > Streptophyta > Pinopsida > Cupressales > Cupressaceae > Sequoia > Sequoia sempervirens. The sequence continues at coordinate 7,315 of VDFB02036120.1, forward strand.
AAATACACACAGCTTTGAGCAATCAATTACACACAAGGTATGTAAATCATGTAATTATACTTAGGAAAAGAAATAGACTTGAATATACACATAAGCCATAAAGCATGCACTTGAATACACAAGTTGCCAGGCATACACTTGAATATAAGTCACATGGTACACACTAGAATACGATTGAACACACATAAGTCACAAACTATGCATTTGAATACACTTGAATAAGAGCTTGTAATACATATGTAGAGCACATAAACCCAGGCAATGTATGCAATCCAAACATACTCATACATAGTGGAATTACTTAAAACATGGATATATAGAGTGTTCAAGTATACTTAAATTTACTTCTATGCATGGAATAAATGCACTTGATAAAAATACACCTGAGATGCATGAAATGTAATCATGGGGCTTTGATTTCAGAAAATAATTAGGGACACTCAAGCATACGCATAAATACACAACATGAAGTATAATGAATTGATCATACATATAAGAATGCTCGTAGATACACTCAGCAAGTACAAACAATTACATACAACATACACTTGAGAATGGAGTAGTCACGTACATCAGTCAAGGAGTGAGCAAGTAAGATGCTCACCAAGAAATAAAAACTCCCAAATACACCATCATGAGGGACTCACTTGAATTCAAAGTCACAGAGTATACAAAGTCGGAGAGTATACACTCACATACAAAAACATTTTGAATATGCACTCAAATATGAATACAAGATAATATACACTAAAATATAGTCATAAGTCAACTCAATCATAGAATATACACTCAAATACAAATGTGATCATACGGTATACACCCAATTGCAAATTCAGTCATGAGTCATAGAGTATATAGTACATCTCGAATTCAAAATACAAGTCATATCAGCACGAAGTTATAGAGTATACACTCAAAGAAAATCACAAGTCATAAAGCATTCACTTAAATACAAACACAATCGGTGAGTATACACTTAGATACAAATACAAGTTATAAGGTGTACCATTAGTTACAAACACACTTGAATGGAGTATGCTGTCAGACAATTAGAAAGGGGATTCAGTGTATCCCATACTACACTATGGACCCATCCACCTTTCCAAGGTCATCGAGTATACCCATTAATGAAACATCATCATACTCCATGAAAAAAATACTAACTTGAAAGATATTAATCCAAACACAATGAAGTCATGAAAACCATTCTTATCATATTAATCATATGTAAATCATATGTAATCATGCATTCAATCTGTAAATTTCTGAGCAAACTAAATAGATATTAAAATACCCCAAGTTATCATCTCTCATCCAATTCACACAAAGAGGTAGGAGTGGACCACGCACAAGGATGCCCTTAGCACCTCTCTTCTCAGCCCAAAGGTAGTCAATAAACACTTGTTGTATTGACTCCCTCGGCCCTCTTGGGCAGACCCGCAGTCATCCAAGAGGGTGGCCTACCTCAAAGAGATCCTAGTAGCTGCTCTCCTTCATGGGTGTCCAATCCTCCTTTCTAGTGATTTGATTGAAACAGAATGATAATTTGGAAATGGGTAGACATGCAGTCCATGTGATAGTTAGGAGGAAGGATTTCCATAGGAGGCCCTTAGAGCACTCCCTTCTCAGCCCGAGAGCGGCCAACCAACACCCGTGGAAATGACCCCCTCGGCCCTCGTTAGCAGACTTGCAATCATCCAATGAGGGTGGTCTACCATGAAGGGACTCTAGTATCTGCTCAACCTATTGGTTCCATCCCTCAACCAACTACTTGATTGTTTGATGATACAAACAATTGCATCTAATGATTATTATATTAACAAGTTACCCACAACATGCTATGAAGATTCATGAATTCTTCTATTTATCATATGAATGTATATGTACTAGTCCTTTATGATATAAATCTATCAATCACCAATCCCTTATCAAACATTTATATAATGTTTAACAAATATTATTTTTCAACTATATAAAGGAATTGTTGATTTAGGGCTATGAAAAATACATACACCTCAAGACTAGAGTTGATTGGAGGGCCTACCTACTAAAAGATCTTTGAGGTGTTGATCTTGAGAGCATCCATCTTTAGGGCAGGAGGACAGAATAGAGAACCTTATCACCTTCAACACTGTATCATTTGTAGTTGGGAATTAAAAAGTGCATGAAATCATGGTTCCTAACATGTCACTGAACCCTTCCAACCCTCTTGATGGCGTGGTGAGTTTTGATGGGTTTGCATCACAGTCAGGCATGGATTCTGTAGATGACCTAGGACCACTCTCTACTAGGATATCAGCGATGGAGAAAAAAGACCCATAGAGTCATAGTTAGAAAAACTTCGAGATATAGGAAGGCTGGAGGTTGTGAAATCCCCTCAGGATGAGTTTAAGCCACCCTCAAAAGATAAGAGAAATAAACAATGGGATCCCTGCCCCTAATGCCTACAAAAAGAGGGTGGAAGCAGAAAATAGACTTCCTAAATGCTTTGATATTTTTAGGAGTGATAAGGGGCCCCCACCCAATGAACAAACCTAATGGAGGTCAATTGCTTTTCCTGGAATGTAATGGGGCTTGAAACCTCTGATAGGAAACATGTGTTAAGAAGGTTTCTAGTGCAAAAATAAGAAAAAGACTTTGTCCTGCTACAAGAGGTTAAAGCCACTGGTTTCAACCTTGAAACTAGCCTGAAGGTTATATGGAAAGAAGCTACCCAATTTGCTGCCAAGCACGAAAAGGGCAAAGGGGGTGCTGTAATCCTGATGGAAAACAATTGGGCTCAACATGTGGATAGCTCTGGGACTTCCCCTCGTAATCGGGAAGTCTGGGTGATCATTAAGAAAAAAAAAGTTGTTTTGGGGTTTGCTCGGTATATGCCCACAATGACTATAAGGAAAGGATCCTCCTGTGGAATTGGCTTTATACCTTGCAAGATATTCCCTGGATCATTGGAGGAGACTTCAATTTTGTAGAAAGGGAGGAGGATAAATGGGGTGGAACAGGCTTTGATTGGAAAGGTAATGAGAGATTCTATTGGCAAAGAATGAAATCCAAACTGAGGATTGAAGACCCTATTGAAGGGCAAAAGAAAGATACCCAAGCCATCTGGTTTACATGGTGTAACTCCCAAAAAGGAGGCAGGAGAATCTACTGCAGACTTGATAGATTCTATGTATGTAAAGCTTTTTTCTCGGCCTCCCCAGTGAAAGAGGGATGTAAGGTTGAAGTATTTCCATATTCCAAAACTTGCAGGCAACAATAATGTCTTTTGCCTAAATACCAACCTCCTGAAGGACAATGACTGTAAAAGTTCCATACTATGTGTCAGGCAGATCAACAAGTGGATGCACAAGAATCTTTCCCCCATTGATAGATGGTCATTGAACATAGAGGGTTGGAAAGTTTTGTTCCAAACAATTGGGAAAAAGAGAACCAAAGATAACTGAAGGAGGGAGGTTCTTCTCCAAGATAAGCTTCTCCAGGCAGAGATTGATCTGCAATCTAATCCCCTGGATGAAGCCCTCACAAACAGGTTGGTTATGGCTAAAAACTCTCTAAGGAAGCTTGATAACCACAAGGTTCAAGGTCTAAGAGCAAGAGCTAAAATGAACTGGCTAGAGAATGGTGATAAAGGCACAAAATTTTTCTTTAGATATATTAAGGAGAAGCAAGCTAGAGAACAAATTGACCAAATCACTATGAAGGGCACCACTGTGGTTAACCAAGAAGAGATGTGGCAGTGGATTAGAGACAAAATTGAAAAGAAAATTGCCAAGTGGAATAAACAATTTCTCTCCTTGGCTTGTCGTATCCAAGTTTGTCGGAAGATACTCTCTTCTTATAGTATTTACTTTGCTTTTGTTTGGTTCTTCAACTCCTACTAGATCAATGAAATTCAAAAAAGAATAAGATCCTTCTTATGGTTATATGGGAAAGGGAAAAGAAAGAGGTACTCGGTGAAATGGGAATGGTGCACCATCGAAAAACCCAAAGGAGGCTTGGGCTTAAAAGATTTAAGGTTACAAGGCATTGCTTTGGCTGCGAAGTTGGTGATAGAGGCATTGGAAGGGGGAGAACCTTGGAAGATTTTGGTTAGGCAAAATATGCTCAATGCCGTTCCCAAACATGCAAAATCTTGGAGATCTCTGCCACTTAATGATATCCTTAGTAGTGAGGAGACTATGTTACCTACAGGATCTAATGTTTTCAGAACCATTTGGAAAGCCTAGGAAGTGACGGAAAAATACCTTGCCAACCACCACTTCACTGAAGGGGATTGTTGGACCATACAGGATAACAGATCTATTTGGTGGAACCTAAAACACAAAGGGAAACCATTGGCCTTAATTCAAGGCTGCTCTACAAAAGGGTGGGCTTATAAAGGAATTCAGTGCTTCAACGGCATATTGAAAGATGGAAAGTTGAAAGACTGGAATGATCTGAACTTTGAATTCAATATACCCCTTACCAATTGGAGGATCTACACAATCCTTAGGGAGGCTTGTAATCAGATAAAATTTCCTGTTGTGATTAAGAATGATATTGCTCAATTTAAAGATTTTCAGTGGAAAAATGGTACTAACATAAGGAAATCAAAAGTTAAACAAATGTACACTATGTTAATAGACCACACTGACCTGATAGAATACTTGAACCAAACTTGGAAACTGCAGTGGAATAAGAACCAATGGCAAAAGGTTTTTCAAACTAATTGGTCTAAACAGATTGAGGCAAAAAAAGCATGCTTCAGGTGGCTTCTAATTATACATAAACTTTCATTCAAAAGCAAAATTGAAGACATTGATGTGTGCAACATATGTAGAACACCAGAGAAAAGTAACCACGTTTTCTTTGATTGTACTTTTGCTAGAGAGATATGGAAACTTTTTTGTAATAAGCAAGATATTCGGGGAAATAATGAAAAACCTCTTCTTGAGAAAATTTTGTTTAATCACAACATAAAGATGGGGAAAACTGCTGCTTTATTCTGGCTTTTTCTTTCATCTAACATTCTGTGGTCCATCTGGAAAGCAAAGAATGAAGACAGGTTTCAAGGAAGGAAGAGGATGCTTACTAAGTCTTATAGAAGACTCATGTTTTACAATGTTGCCATGTAGGTTTACATTACAGTGGCACTCTCAAAAGACAAGTTTTGGAACTACTTGGAGAACAGGCAGATCACAATTGATATCATGGACGTGAGGTATGGACATATGTGGCCAGAGGGGCACCCAGGTGTAGATGTATTCATGAGAGCTCTTCATGCATTCCGATAGGACCTAGCAGAGGAACAAAACAAGAAAAGTGACAAGGTGGGACAGACAAGGCAACCTTTAGATGAGGAATTATCTGCCGCAGAGACACTGGTAGCCTTGAGTGGTGGTAAAGAGGCAGTTTAGAGCGCTCAGAGGACAGAGACTTGCCTTGTGTATATCCTTTTGAACTGCATTGGCTGTATATAATAGCACTGTGGTTTATATCTGTATATTTTGTTAATGATACGTTGATGTAACTAATTGCACTTTGATACAGGTTAACTTTTGGGTTCCACTTTTTGACCTCATTCAGTTGAGGATTTTGCTGTTAATATGTAATGGGGGTAGTCTAGGGATGATACAGTTATTGTTGGGTTTGCTTTGATCCAATGTAATCGTGGGAGGGGGGGGCGGCGGGGAACAAAGAATATGTTGTAAGGGGGGCTACTTTTGATCTGATACTCAGATGAACACTCAGGTTTTGTGATCTGTATTTTCTGCTCATATTATACTTAATACAATATATATATGTATGTATATGTGTACATATTTATGTATACATATATGTATATATACCATATATACATATATATTGATACATTGATGACCACATGATTATACTGAGGGGTGGCGGGAGGGCAGGGGGAGCAGGGTGGCGGAAAGGGAGGGGTGGTGAATCAGTATAATACAAACTTACCAATTTAAACTTAATCAATCATAACAATAATAACCATGCAAGATCTTGACAATTAAGAACACAAAAACACCAAGATTCATGTGGAAACTCTTACGCGAGAAAACCACGACAAAAATATTGCTTTTATTAAACTTATTTTTAAAAAATTCTAGAGGCGCCAACCCCTCAGTCAATTTGTGAGCACTAATCCACTAGAGGCACCAACCTCTAATTCAATTTGTGAGTACCAACCCACCAGAGGCACCGACCTT
>VDFB02036121.1:0-29039 GCA_007258455.2 Sequoia sempervirens
TCAATTTAAAATCTTCTTGCACTGAACTTAAATCAATGTCATATGCTTCAAGAAACATGTTAATTCATGTAGGTGTGTTAGCTTTGAAATTATTTGAGATTTTGGAACTTTGGAAAATACAAATATGTGGTTGAAGTCCATTCTTGAATCTCCATATTTACTTCTAATATTTGATAATTTTTGGACAAGACAATTAGGGTCAATATTAAGATAAAATTCATCTTGAAAGGTAGTCACAAAGTCCTTCCAAGAAGTAAATTAATATTATAGATAATTATCATACCACCTTCATTCATTTCCACATAGATACCTAACAAAAAATTTGAAAATGTAATAACATGTGCATCCACTTCATGAATACCATATATCCATTATATCTAGGCATCTGGTTATAGACCTTGGTTATCATAGTTTGCATTTCATAATCAACCCAAGAGAGGTTTAGCTATTTCTAAATTGTATCCAAGAGAATAAATGGGGATTGGAGCAACTTGCTTTTTTGTAGAAACAATACAATTATTGGAACACAATAGCCTAGCTCATTCTTCACATTTATTTTCTAGCCTAGAATAATCTCATTGATCCTTTACTTGTTTTCTTTTATAGATGATTGAAAATCTAAGTATAGGTTTTCATAATATGAAATGACATTTAAAGAGCATGAGGGAGAATTAGTAAATAATCATGGGAAAATGAATTAATTTAGTTCCTAGGAGCAACAACATATGAATCATATGAATGAACACCCAAAAGAGAATTATATTATCAATACCAATTAGACATGACTAATCACATACCATAATGTAGGGGAAAATTTGAGGTACTAAAATCTAATATATCTCAAAAGATATAAAGAAAAACATGTGTGTCTCTCATAACCAATTTCTATAGACTTGAAATATGCTCTTAAAACATGAACATTGGGAAAAGTATAAAAATAGTTCAAAAAATTTGTTATTTTTGGATAACAGATTCATCACATACTATAAAAGAGAAAATCCTCATAATACACTTGACCTCTAAGGTAAAAAATTAATTTTGGGTTCAACTCACCAACATAGTCTTAAATTTTATCTCAACTCATTTGCACTTCCTAAGTTGGCAACCTTTCAACTTATATCAACAAGATCTCTTCCTTGACAATGATGCATTTTGTTGGGTCCCAAAACTATTGCTCCACAATCCTATAACTCTTCCTTCCTTCAACTAGGGATATGTCATCTAGAGGGTAAAAATGACTTAGGATTAAATAGACTTAGAAGGATATTCCTAGAGGTGTTCGTAATAGGGTTTTAAACCAATAAAAAATAGGTATGATTACAACAATTACCAACTATACCCAATATACACCAACCCCTAGATTAATCATTAGGTCAAGACAAACTAATTGCATAATTTTTTTTATAAAGCCGACAAAACAATTTACAGATGCACCTACACATAAAGTGATTATTATGATCCCAAAACATATTTTCATTTACTAATTCATAAATAATGATAAGGTATAAACATGACTAGCATGATTCTCTAATGGTTTGACTATTTGGGTTGCTTGAGACTATTTCCCGGTTTATAACAATGAATCATGAAGATGTATAACCTAAAATAAACCTAATATGTACACTTGGATAACATGGATGGTATTTAAATGATACATTTTTAGCCCTTCACCAATATGGATTGATGCCTACTCCATCAGGCAATAAATTCTTGAACAATAAATAGGAAAACAATATATTTTGTATAGTATCAATAAAATCATATTTTAAATTTACATGATAAAAAAAGATTACATCATATGAATAATAAAATTAATAATCCATCTCAAAAATAAAATAAGTAGGAGTTAAACATTAGCTCTATCCCAATACCACCTGCAAAAACAATGAAAACCTTCCATAAGAGAGTATGCAAGAATTGAGCTTTCTTGATATTAAAATCTATCAAATATAATGATGAGGTATATTACAAGAGTGTACAATAACCTTGCTTATATAGAAAAGGTGTGATGAAGTACCAACATTAAATGACATGAGTCAACATTAAATGACCTAGGACTCTAATATTTAATAAAAGGTAAAAAGCTAAAATCTTATCTAAACAACTTAAATATACCTAGGACCTAAGTGGACTTAACATGTAAATATGACCTCACTAATAACTAGTTAGGAAAATTAGTTATTTACACCAGCACAATAACCCATATGAAATGAAGGAAATACCATTACAAGACACTTGTAATTCTTTAAATACTATCATTTTTCATCTAACCCCTATTACAATTATACCAACATATATAGCGAGAGAAAATATATAGTTACAACTATTCATTCCCCTGAGATTAAAAAATACCATGGAGACATACAATTACATGGAGAGGTGCTTTACAAACCCTTCCTAGTATTCATAAGATGAATTCATTTATAATTTGTAGCTCAAACTAATAGAGTATTTGATGCCTTAAAATCATTTGTAATATTTTCCAAGATAGAAAATCAGCTCAATGACCAACTATTTAAATGAAGAAAATTTTGATATTTGTAGATTTGTATTTTAGAAATCCAATGCACATGAGAACCTTAGTATGAGAGGAAATCATGGATGCAATGAGGAAAACCATCTCCTTTAATTCACAATAATCCTCCACATTAATGGATTCATTAGGTTTTGGTATGTAGGCCAATGAAGAACCTGCAAAATCTATTGAATGAGCAATATGGAAGAGGTGTGAGGACCATTGAGAGCTAAAATTTCAATCACCACATTAATGACACTTTTTTCCTTCCATCATTAGATGTACATGTAAATCTACATCTTAAAGATATGGGCAAGACAAATTTAATTGGGTAGTTATAAGGCCTTTTCAAGGCATTAATGGTGATCTAGGTCGTATGAGGAGGTAGGTGAGAGTGAATAGTGTAAAGTGTAGGAGCTTCAAATTTTCAGGGATTGGGGGTTGAGGATACCTCATGATCCATACCATATTTGAGTATCAAGGATTAGGTACATAACTATACTTCATGCTCAAAGTAATGAGATAAGAGTATATCTACATCTTCAAATAAAAAATGATATGAATGAAGTTATCAAGAGTTGGGGGGATTAAAGTTGTAAGGAATTCATCCCTTAAGGTAATATGGTGAATAGTGTTGGGGATTATAAGGTTACTTCACATCTTGTATTGTATTGGGGGTATCTCCACATCTCAAACTCTTCAAAGATATACAGTGTAAGGAAAGATTGAAAATCAAGGATAAAATATACCAAGAGGTACTTGGGTTTGATATGGCCAAAACTCTAAATTTGAAAGGTAACTTAGTGCAAAGGGTTAGGGAGTTGGGGTTTAGGAGGAAAGCATGCAAGTAGTCGAGGAAGCTTGAAATATAGACAAAGATAAAGGAAAGGCCAAGGAAGGGATGAAAGGGATGTTGAGAAGGAGAACTCTAAAATCCCAACAAGGAAAAGGGATGAAGGTGGAAAATTGGTGAAAGGTATGCCAACACGTGAAATTCTAATATTCTAATAGGGACAAAGGAGAAAAATAGAGTTGGGAGGAAAGCCATACCTAGAAGGGAAACTCTAAAACTTTGGCATTGGCATAGTCCATATAAATTTTAATAGAAAGCATCTATGATTATTTTTAAAAAAAAATTATACAACTTCTAACACATGATAGACACATGGGGGGAAGAAGGGTAACATTTATGTAAACATGACCAAGGGAGACCTATTGGGAATGATCTCAGATTGGTTATAAACGATGGGTCACATAAGGTCAAGACACACAAAAGGGATGAGAAGTCAAGAATATTTTGCACTATAGGATTGAGTCCCAACATACATATCTCAAATTACTTGTCTAGGTTTAGATTTAGTTAATTTCAAAAAAGAAAAGAAAATTATCAACTTTGACCCCCTTTTTGTTCCCCATTTCCATGCACTTACCCTCATATAATACATAACTCTATAAAAATAAATATATGATTAAATAAAAAAATATTTTAATCACATATAAATTTCATACATAAAATAGATATATAATTAAATAATGAATATTAGTTCTATTACAAATAAATCATTACTTATGTCATTTCCTTCGTTTCCATGAGATGTGACACTTCTCTCCAACAATAGGAACCTACCCAACTATTATGTTTTAATGTTTTTTCTCTATTGTCTTGTTTGCATTTCTAATATTTTGTAAGTCTCGAGTAGCACAATTGCCTTCAACACCTATCTTATCCAAGAACTACACATTTATAGGCCTGCTATAACAATTTTTTGACATATTGATGGAAGATGTCCATAGAAATGTGTTTCCAAGATCTACATATTGGGGCGATTTTTTTTTTGTAAAAGTAGGGCAAGCTTTTTCGTTTACCTAGGGAATTTGAAAATTAAGTAATGAAGATCAGATCATATATTTTAATATGTAGATGGAATAAAAGTCTAGGTGTTAAGGCAGTTGAAATTACTTGTATTGCATTTGCATTCCCCCTCATGGTTAGTATTTTTTATGTTATTCTCCATTCCTTACATTATATGATGGTATGAATTACAATTGCAATTGATAGGAGTGTGAGTTATTTCTTGGGTAAGGGTGAATCTCAACTATGTTGCTTAGACACATATAATCTCCTTAGGCAAGTTATATGTATGCTTGTATATTATTTTCTTTCCTTTCCTTTATTTTTAGGCATGAAATTTAATTCCACATATCTAATATATTGGTGGAATGGGTACAACTAGTGGATCAAAATATTTCATTATTGCAAATAGGACCATTTTGATCTATGCTAGGAAAAGCTCCTCGAGAAAATTAGCAAGTCATGTGAAACTATTCTTGTAAATCACAGGAACATTTATATATGTATAAGTCATGACTAATGCTTTAAATCTAGAATTAAGCATTTTGAGTTATTAAAAAGCATTCAATATTGATGAGAAATTTTGACTTGTAAAGAATTTGTTGAAAATATTTTTTAATGTAGAATTTAAACATTAGAAAGTTAAACATATTTAAATCAAAATAATTTCTGAAAAAATACACTATATTATAATACCCAAACTTGATTATTATGCTCACCCATGTAAGGCATTCCTTCTTGCTCTATACTTGATATGTCTATTTGTTGGGATTCGCTACACTTCAATTGATTACCATAAGACTAAATGTCCTACCAACTAGAATCATGTTGCTTTCCACTAGGGGAAATGTACCAATTACTAACCATGTTCCAATAGTTATTTACTCCATGCTTACTTGACCCCCCAATAACCATTTATATTTTAGGACCATTACATTGTTTTAACTATACCAATAAATATTTTCATCTTACACCTATATATGTTCACTACTAAATGTGTAGTTAACCAAAAAAAAAACAAAATTAAACATCTATTGGTACATATCTATTTTCAACACAAGACAAGTTGCGCAAAATAAAGTCATTTTTGCATTAATATAAGTACATAAATGTTTGCAATTACCACTCTATGCAAGTGGCTCAAAGCTTCAAGTACATTGTATTTATATACATATATATGAACAATTAATGGTGCATAATATGGCATAATATAAAACATTTATCAACTTTATAGGCTATCAATTGCACTTTCACCCACACTTCTTATCACATCTTCATGCATTAACTCCATCTACTACTGGTACCTACATGCACAGTTACTAGTGTAAGGCTCTCCAATAAACAAAAAAACATATATTAATTCATATAAAAAACTAAATTTATTCAAGCTATCGTAGAAATGAATTAAATTACATATAATATTGAATTCATTCAAGCCACCATATAAATCAGACATAAATGGCAATTGCAATATGAAATGACCAATTGTTTCCCACAAAAATTCAAATATGAAAATCAACCACCACAATTCAATGCATTCATTTTCCACATTCAAATGATTTAATAAGAGGGAATTTCCAGGACCATTTTCATAATGAATTCTCCTTTGTTTTAATTGAATATCCTCTACAAAATTCAGAGCTTACAAAGGAAACCTCTACACATTCCTATTTAAAGGGTGTTTATTCAGGTTGGTACACCCAAAATAACGAAATTCATGTTTTCATTTATCAATGTACTATTTTATATTTATGTACTTAGTGTCTACATTATTTCGAGGCATACAAATTATGCTATTTTCAGTCAGTTGTTCAAAATCAAAGGGTCCAAATTTAGAAACAACAATATTATCCATTTTTTAATCATATCATAGTTACATTTTTATCACTTGCATCTTATACTTCCAAACAATTAGTACTTAAAAATTATTGAAATAGTTTTTGTGATCTTATTGATTTCTTACAAAGATCTATCATCGAAATTCTACACATTCAACTCAAGGAAACCTAAATTATTCTTCCCTTCAAACTGTATATTCAACAAAAGAGAATCTAAATTATTCTTCCCTTCAAACTACAATCTATTTCACATCTATTTGATACCAAGAACCTAGTTGGAATCTAAAAGCATTATGTATGACTAAAAACCAAGAACAATTTAAACTGCAGAATAAAATGCAGATGTAATAGAGTTCACATTGACAATGTCACAAAACTATAATTATCACACTATTATATTCAAGGAATAGTGACAAAGATGAATGCCATCAGTCATATTGCATAAAGTAAATGTATTTGATACAAAAGTTGAATTGGAAACTGTTATCAATAGTTTTGCACCCTGCTGAATGCAATATTCAGCAAACTACTGAAACATGGAAACCTCTTTCAGATGTGGGTGATCTTACGTGAAAGAGGAATCTCCAAAGTGAGTTGGTTCTCCGAATGATGAATTCTATTCTAAAACAACTTCTGAGGAAAGGGATGAAGAATAACTGAACATAAAAACTTATTTCTAAAAGATGATTCACCAAACTTATAGGAATTCAGACCTAACCACTCATAACAACTTCTTTATTGTAGTAATCCTCACAATCCCATTGGCACATATCCCATCAGTGATTTGCATGAAGATCTAGAAATCAAATACAACATGCAACCTAAAACATATAATTCTGAAACACAACTTATAACAGTAAGACATAAAAGGATTTCAATTTGAAAACACAAGTTCATCAGATTGCTATTACAAAACTTGAGACAGAAAATAAGAAGGAGAAATCTGCTGCTCTATTAAAACTGGAAGAGTGTCAATCTGACCAAAACTGAGTATCAAAAAGTTTACAAGCTCCCCAAAATGAGTAAGGGCAAGAAACTGATCTGAACTGATGAGAATGGAGAGTTGAAAGACTAAATCTATCAAAAAACTCTCAAGGAAACCCTAATTCGAGCTCAGAAAAAGCTCAAGGAAAAAAGGCCTCAAACAAACTCAAAAACTGCTTTAAAGCAGAAAAAAGCACAAGGCTTTTTTGATTACACTGTCAAGCCTCTAAAAATAAGCAAATCCTGCTTTAAAAGTTCAAAAAACACCTTATCTCTCCAAGATAAGTCTGGAATCCGACCAAGAAGAAAAATCAGTCAAAGATCTGCTAAAAATAGCAAGAAAACATAAAGCAGTTTATAAAACATCGCTTTTATGCTTCTGCTTTACAAGATGCAGATTTTTTTAGTTTTGCCTATTTTTGCAACTCAAAGATTGGAAATCTTTTGCAAAAAGAAATAATCACCCTTATTCCTCCATTACAATAATTGATTTTTTCCCAAAAAATCATAAAAGCATACTATACAATGCTCTTCTTATCCACACTTCTCATTGATTTCTCATAAAACCAATTAAAATGAGAAACCCTAAAAAAGGAATTAAGCACAAGGCATTCATAAATTTCTCTTAATTGCCTCTTCATTTAAAATGAAACCCTAAGGAAAAGTCCATAAGTCTTAAAGACTTAAGACATCTCTCTAGCATAAAAATTCGACCTAACATAATCAGTGATTTAGACTTAGGCTTGAATAAATCATAAAGGAAACATTATGAGTTCGGCCACCATATGATATTTGACATGTGCATTTTGAAAGGAAATTCTGGAAAGTTCACAAAGCTTGAATTAGGGCATTGACCAAAAATAGGGGCGAACCCTAATTCTCATCATTTCACACCCGTGACTTGGAAAGAAAGAACTTTTGTCTGCATGAACAACGCCGCTATGATGGTGTTGGATTTGAACCCGTGTGCACAGAAATCCTCCACTGCTCTCCAGTTGACCGAATCTTTAGTGGGTAAGTCCTTTTTCATGGCGAAATAAATTTTCACTTCATTATTTCGAGCCTCAGAAAGCCCTAAGGGGGCAATCTGCATAAGTTTATTTCTGACTTTCACTTCTTCCTTTGATTTCTCATGCTACCATGAGTTCGATCTCGTCCTCCCTTGTCCACTCCATGAAAGCTCGACTTGAATTCTAGTTCTCCTTCAGTGTGCAGAGGTGAGCTTTAGTTAATGGTTTTTGTAATTTGCTCATTTCGGCCTCGAAGCCGTGACTAACATACTCTAATGTCATCATTTTACTGTTCATTTTGTGTGCTTCTCGTGCTCACTGCTGTCATTGTAATGCTCTATTCACCAGTTAGAGCTCGACCATCACTTGGAAACTCGAATCCCTACCTTGGGAAGCTAAAGAGGAAGCTATGGCCGCGGCTTTAGACTTAATCAAAAATTTGAACTGGTAATTTCCTTTGCTTTGTAGAAACTCTAAAAGCTATCTTTATTTCATGATTCCTTTGGCCATGTACAGGCCGTGCCAAAAGAGCATTGTAGAAAGAAATTTTTTTGAATTTAAGTTCGACCCAGAACAAAAAATCTCCATTATGTCAATTTAGTAACATTTCTATTTGTGGGTATTAAAA
Source organism: Sequoia sempervirens (assembly GCA_007258455.2). Taxonomy (NCBI): domain Eukaryota; kingdom Viridiplantae; phylum Streptophyta; class Pinopsida; order Cupressales; family Cupressaceae; genus Sequoia; species Sequoia sempervirens. The sequence goes on from VDFB02036121.1 coordinate 8,828, forward strand.
AGATTTCAATAGTTCTGCATTACCCTCCTTCTGTCTTTCGACTAACATCTGAGAGCTCACATTTACTATATATTCTTACCATTTTCTTCAGATTCTATGTGGGTATTTCTGTAGCTATTTTTTTTTTTGCATTTTGACACCAACCCTGGAAATGGGTACTCGAAATTAAAGAAAACACCATTTTTTTGTATTTTGAAAATAAACCCACATGTGGGTATTTTGAAATTTCTAAAAAAGAAGTCTATCTCCTTCTTTCCCAAGCTCGATCTATCACATAATCTTTCACATTCATGGTCATACTGCCGTTTTCATGGATAACTCATGTGGGTATTGGAAATTATCAATCTTCTATATTCTTTGAGATCAAACCCTCATGTGGGTATTGGAAATTTCTGAAAAAAAATGCATTTCCTGTGTTCTGAAAGCATTCGAAACTATGAAGTACTGTCATTCGTTCTATCCATATGACTCAAGCTAGAGCAAACAGTGAATACCCCACACTTCTGAAGCAAAATAATATCATGGGTTTTTGGAAATTTTCCAAAGCAAAAGCATGTATTTAATTTCTGACAGAGCTCAATCTCTCATACTTGCTTGAAATGGTGATAAACTGTATACTTACCAGCATTTCCTTCAGAATCTTGACTATAACCAGTGACATTTTGTATTAACTTCTAAAACAAAAGATGCCTTTAAAAGTATACAAGAGTTATGATGAAACAACAAGAATTTGTGTGTTTGTTTATACTCATTGGACTCATATACCCAACTTTCATTTTGGCATTTCTGTACTCTTTTGATAGTCGTAACACCTGAGTTTAAATCACAGAACTGAAAACATCATAGAGCTGTAAACTATCCTTAAAAAAGAAAATCCAATACTCATCTGAGAGTATTCTCCAGGTACTAAAAATTTGAAAGATCTTTTTTTTTTATTCAAAACTTCATATGTGTATTAAGTTCAAATTTGAACATTCCATTATGATCCCCAACTGCATTTTGTGCTCATCTTGTAGATAGAAACCTTACCTCACTGTTCTGTTAAGGCCTTGACTAAGTAATCTGGAAATGATCAACATCCTGCATATTTGTTATATTTAATCATGGCTTGACCAATTACAAGCGATGTCTTAATTGACACTTGTAATTCACAGAAAACAAAACAAAAGAACAACACATTTGGTTGTTGTCCTTGACTAATCATCAACAAACGATCCCGTTTGAGACACAATCAAAATGAGTTCACTGTCTTTCTTGAAGCTCTTAATAACCAGTACTAAACTTTAACACAACAACTTTCATTTCCTTTATTTGAATTTTGTAGAGGCTTTACCTTTTATTCTTGGACTGCAACATTGCATCAGAATGAACCACTTTAAAACACCGGTTTAAATGTATAGCCGATAACTCAGAATCATTCTAAGAGAAAAATACTTGCTCCTTTGTTATTTTTCTGAAAAGTTCACTTTATTATTACCGTTGATAATGCAACATTTCTTCACCAGTCAACTCAGAACTAGAAATTTGTCTAACACTCAGGTGCACTGTCTATTTGTTTTAGTGAGTAACATGGTACTCTTCATGCATTTTTATATTTCACTGCACAAATTGTTCTCAGAAACTGTTCTCTTTGATGATGAAAATTAGAACAAAACATTAAGGCATATGTATGCCTGTTCACTATCCAAAAGAGAAATAATGAATTGAAACTCACACGACATATGATTATAATCAGCACAGAAAATGAAGTAATTTTAGCAATTCTGATGCAAATGCACTCTGTTAAATTCCTTAAGTGAATTAAACTCACTGTTCACCTGTAGCCTTCAGAAAGAAATGTTGATCGTTATGAATGCACAGTTGGTTTTGTTATTTGATGGATAACTCCGTTTTACTCTTTTAGTTGTATTTCACTCTGTTTGATGTATATGATGAAAAATCTTTCAAAAATCAGCCCATTAAATGCATCGGGCAGCATGTTGGGCTCTACCCTTGTGGGAGCCGGTTTTACTCCACATGCTTGGTCTTCGAATAATGTTCAGCTTCACGACTTAACCTATACCTGTACAAGGAAACAAACAGTGTTAGCATAAAAAATGAACATGTTAATTATGATGTTGATACTTCTCTTTCAGTTCACTTCTTCATACTACATTTGATTCTCTTTGATTGTTTCAATGCATTGCTCATAGTAAACTATACTATTGTAGGTGCATCATATGAGTTATGTCATAGTCGGAGCCACTGACACCCTCCTTTCCTCTTACAAGTCGACGAAGCTTGAGACGGTGAGGTGCACCATCCAACATCAAGCGTCAATAACAAGCAATGATGACTATGTTGTTGCTTATATGTTCTCCTTTCACATCTTCAATAGTGCATTGTGCTGTTAGAAATGTATTGGAACAGTTATAGTTATATCCATAGCTTGTGTGGATCCTTGATTTCAATTTTTGCTTTTCAGTTGAAAAGAAAAATGCATCTCATGCAATGTTGTAATACTGTTTTGATTGTGAAATCAAATGAAGCCTTGTAAAAATATGAGTTCTTTTGAAATGAATAAAAGCATCTAAAATGCTACTTTGTACATATACTCAATTTTGTCTTTCTTCAAAACTGCAACTTCTGAATGGCACTCTGCAAACTCATAACTTCAAAAATGCATAACTGTTACTCAAATGCACAAAGTAATGTGAAACAGCATTTAAAAACAATCTGCAATTCCACTTTATGGAAAATAATAATCAGCCAGCTCCTCCATTTGAGCTGAGGTGAAAAATATGTAACAAAAACATGATCAAAAATTATGATTCTCCACAAGCCATAGCAATGATTATTCAAGCAAATCCCCACTCACAGAGATAAGATACGCAAAAAAATATTTAGTGATGAAACCAAGCACAAACTAGCATCCATTGAATTGGACCATAACTACTAATGGCAAGTCAACCATATTTTCCCCATACAGATATCAACTTCGCCAAAACAATGTTGAACAACATAATGTGGGTGTTGTGTCATACATATTTGTGGATTTACAATTCGAATAACTCCAATGACATGGACTGTGAAGACAAAGTTGCATCAAGCCTATCGTACAACCCCACAAATAATGGAATCCATGGATCAATGAGAAGAACCCAATGAATTAAAAGAACTATCAAACAACTATTAGTAACTCTTGTTTGATGCAATGTAACAAGCTGTCCATTTTAATTCTATTGATAACGAAATTCAATCTTTGAAGAGAATATCAACTCATCACATAATTACAAACTTAATTGTAAATTATTACGCCGAAGGCGTCCCACGGTGAGCTTTTCCAAGCTCTTTTGAATCCGAACGGTGCAGATTCCAATGTACTACGATGTAGCGAATCTCAGTCGTTCGTCAATTTTAGGCCATTTAGCATAGAGAGCCCTGGCAAGTAGGTTGAAAGGTTGGCAACCGTCGATCCTTTTCACTGAGGAGATGACATGTCTTGTCACGCTGGTAGCGCACTTGAATATCTTGTCCTGTAAGTCACCAACCTCACCATTCATTTCTTTTGTCATTAGCAGGAAGATTAATGTGTCTCCTATTGTCGTCAGGAGGAAGAGAAACAATGCTTTAGTGCTTTGTCACAGTGGATTCATCAGCAAATTGATTGACATGAAGTATCCCATACCAATCGATGTCCCCATTGACTTTATTCTCCGCTGCAATGTGGAGCTCCAAAGCAGCTATCATCTCAGGAAAAAAACAAAACAAAGGATTGTTGGTGGGAGTATAGCATAGCACAGAGCAGAGGAGCCTTCAATGGCTTCACAGATCCGTTGTATTAAATGGTGTCTCCCAGCATGAGCTTCTGATCTGGAATGGGGACTCATGGCTCGTCGATTAATACCCCTTTTGCGCTGCATCCAATGGTGGCTAATGCGTGGGAGAATCTCAAGAAATCTCTCCTGTATTTTCATGGGAAGCCTGTGGGTACCATAGCTACACTGGATTCTACAGAAGATGCCTTAAACTATAATCAGGTGTGCTAGAACTTCCATTTTTAAATTTTGAAAAAATAAAAATTCATTGCATATGAATACTCTGCACAGATTTAATTGCTTGGGCTTGTGCGTTTGGGAAATGCCTTTTTTGTTTTTTGAAAGGACCTTGTTCACCATTCACACACACGAATATGTAGTTCTTTTTAACATCAAAATATAGAACAATGATAAAAAATTTAAACCCAAAATGTCAACAATACCAAGAAGAATGCTAATGAATCCAAAGCCATAATTTTAGATATTCACTGCAGGAATGACAAGCATATAACTACTAGCTTTATAACTGAATGTTAAAATTGTATAGAAGGTTTTAGTCTGTAGTACTTATTATTAATACCTAAATATATTGCTGGAGACCTCATTCAAAGCACAAACATGGAAGCCAATTCTTTGAAAAATATATAGATGAGGGAAAACAAATCATTAGAAATCAAAGAACACCCAATACAGATTCAATAAATGAAGGTATAGTTACAAATTCCTGAAATGCTTGCCAATAGTCAAACTGGTGGGATTTCTTAAAATGCTTAACATATAGTTTGCATATGGTCTTCCCTTCACATTTAATTGAAATTGAAACGAAGCCCTGAAGCACGATCTGATTTCACCAGTAAAAGTGGAATTGAAGCCAAACTGTTATTCCATCTACTAAAACTGCAATTAGTGGATTCATCAAGTGCCTGCAAAGTACAATGGCAGTACATTCAAGGCATTTAGAGACTGGATATAAGTATGGATCCTCTTTAAATTATAGAAAGTCATAGAAAAGAGATTGAATTGATGAAAAAAGAAAAGATTTTGAGGTCCCCCAAAAATATATAGACTAATTCTGAAAGTGAAAAAAACTCAAGATTTAGTCTCAAGTCTTCTTACATGAGTGTTTTGGTAAATCTTGGAGCTTTATATCATATTTTCTGCTCGCCTATCTATTGGGTAGGGGACAGGCAAGGGAAGGAAAGAGAATGTTTAATTTTGTATTTAATTTAATGTAATCCTTCATCATTCTCATTCAGATGGCAGGACCTTGAAGGAGATCAAAGGTATGGATATTTTTCCTCTCTTCACATAATTGTGTCCATAAAATCTTTAATGTAATCCTTCATCATTCTCATTCAGATGGCAGGACCTTGAAGGAGATCAAAGGTATGGATATTTTTCCTCTCTTCAAATAATTGTGTCCATAAACTCTTTAATGTAATCCTTCATCATTCTCATTCAGATGGCAGGAACTTGAAGGAGATCAAAGGTATGGATATTTTTCCTCTCTTCACATAATTGTGTCCATAAACTCTTTTATCTAACTTTCATAAGTGATATATATTCTCCTTTCATGCATCATTTTAGTTATCTTTTTTTCTTTCTCAGCCAGAAGCTTAATATGGAGATGAGAACATAATGGTGGAAGTTGAGAAATTAACTTTGGTAGGAAATGACAATATAATTGTCTTTCATGTTTTTATGCACTCATTTTACCATTAAGCTTTGTATCTACAAGGTTGTCTTAAAAGCTGCTAGAAAGTTCTGTAGTTAAAAGAAGCATGGCTTTTAGCCTTCTTTTCTAAGTATGATTTTTATGAGTCGTTGAATGGAATTTAGTTCTTAGTTCATTAAAATTCTGAATTTATCCAAGCAAAAGGATTTTTCATTTGATTATTCATGGCATGTATGTTTATTTTTGTGGATTCCAAACTGCTCATGATCTTTTGCATTTACGTTAAGAGAATTTTGAATTATCTTTTTCCTCTATATGTTCTTAGAAAGAAAATGTTTGATCTTAGTAAATTATTAATATAAGTTTATAATTGTAATCGTGACATTTTGGAAGAAAAGTTCTAATTGGAATATGACAGGACATATCAATTCTAGATGGATTGCTTTTGATTTCTTCAATTTTTATATGAAATTTTTTTCACATATTTTTTGCATATACTGTAGACAATAGTTGGAATAGCAAAATCTAATTTGTTTTGATTTCTCCCTTATAGTTGATGATAAAGAGATTGGCAGCATTTAGAGCAAGCTATTATTTCAGTCTTTGTTTGACCTCTATATTGGAGAAGATCCTCTTGACAAGCTGGCGAAAGAAGAAATTAGATTGGGTTTAGCATCCTTTTTGACCCAGTAGATGCATACCTTTTGCTTCTCTTAACCAAGATAAAGCAATATTCCACTTGCTATGAAGATGTAGTGTGTTTGACTTTGAAAAGTAAGTTGTATTTTCTAGGGACATGCAAGCAGTATGTAGGTTCTGAGTTTCTCAAATGTTTTAGATGAAATATCTTACTGGCCCATACAACATTGGCAGGGAACTTAGACATGATTCCATATATGTTTATGTGTTACTTCCTCATATGATTAAAATGTATTCAAATTTTTTTCGCCTGTCACCACAAAGTGAAAGGTCAAAATGTTGTATATTTTTGTCAGTTATTTGTTGGCAGAGCTTAAAAAACACATATGAAGCTTTTAGTGCAATAGTTCTACTGCTTATTTGCATGGAATGGTGAACAGTCATAGAGATCTTTCTTCACAATCATCTACAAATTAAAAGTAGTATTACTAGTAATATAAATCCAAATTGAAGGAAAGGTATCATGACTTTCAAAAACAAAATTCAATTGGAATACTTGAAAGGAAAAACTCAATGAATTTACTCCAGAAGCCTTTAGGGAGTCCAAATTTTTCAGAGATATTGTTGAGGTACTTCTTTGATAGGTGGTGTGGTAGAAAATATATATTACAATAGAAATAGCATTGCAAGAAACTAGTAGAAAAATCATTGAGTCATACATATATGACAACACATGAACGATAATTTAAATACCGTCTATACCAAACTTGTTTTCATCAAATAATACATGGTAATGTGTAGGCGTGGATGTTCCCTATAGTAAAATCATCAAAAAAAACGAATCAGAGCAACAAATCCTAAGCATATAACTGTGCACCATGACAAAAAAGAGGAGGAACTCGACAGTTCCGATCTTTAGTAGAAGAGGATGGTAAGTCTCAAGGATGATGACTAGTAATCATTTAAAAAAAATTAGTTGACAAGGTTACAATTAATGATTACATAATTTTACTTGCTACCTCATTTGATCTATGGAGTAATTTATACAAGTGATAAATAACTTGGTTGAATACACATATTTGAATAAACCGAATGCATGCATTGACCGGACGTGCCAATGAATTTTCCTGTCTGTAAAAATTTGGCTAGGAACTGCTGCAATTCATCGTGATAGAATAACATTGACATTCAAGAAAGCATGTAGTAGAGTAATTTGTGTTTCATCTTTTTCCATGTTTAAAATAATATTTAGCTCTATGCATAATAACTCTCTTTTGGTTTCTATATTCTCCTCTGCTGCTAATTGATCACTGTCTTCTTCTGCAAGCATCTTGTTGGCACGTTTGGTAGTAGAAGTTGCAGATGGTTCTTCAAATGTCAGGGAGATCTGGAAATTCTTTTATAAATGAGTCACCAATGACAATTGGGTGTAATGGAATTGTTACCTTGTTTTGGAAAACCTATAGTACTGCAATCACAGGGTGAGGATGACAGACTAAACTGAATTTGTGATCGTCATTGTCGATGGGTTATTGTTGTTTTCTGAGATCTAACGCCAAAGGCTGTTGTAACTCGTTTTGATCATAATCTTGTAAATGGATGATGTCCATGTAAACTCTGTTCTATTATAGTTAAAGTTAGCATACCACAACATTCTTTGGAGAGGATAGATCATAGAAGTGAAAACAAACTTCTATTGGTGTAGTTAAAGCAAGATGAAATGACCATTATTGTAGATTGCCATTGTTGTAGTTGGTCATTCTTATATGTTTATCATTACATGATGATGATAAGATGTACATATTATTCAATAACAAAGAATTTTTTTTTATAATTAGTTGAAGCTTTTTCAGTTGTCTGCATTGTGAGTATTGGATGGAATTTTACTTGGGACTATAATTGTATTGGCCTCCACCTAATGTATGATATAATTGATGCACAACAGTAATCAAGTTAATTACAGATTCATATACACACTAAACGGCTGGTAGTACAACCATAAAGTTTCAACAGTCCATGCATTCAATTTAACAGAGAGACATCTTGCTCCCAAGTCTTTTCATGTGCAACCTAGATAGGGTTAAATCCCATCGTAATGGAATACCATAAGGAAAGTCAGCTTTGTCCACCGTACTGGAATACCTCCTCACAAACAATTGTGATTGCTATTCTTGTGGTTATCTGGAATATGAGTCTATCTGAGAAAGAGAAAACAATGGAGAGGGAGACTTTAAGACAAGCGAGGTCGGCTGAAGGGAAGCAGTTTAATGATGCCACTGAAAACAACATAGAAAACACGTAGAAAATAGTGAATCTGAAAGAAGACTAAATGAAGATTGAGTGTATTAAATTGGTCATTTCTGCATTGTACAAAAATGAAAGTAGAGTTATGATAGATAATACTTTTATCCATGTCTTGAAATCTTAAAGTCCATAAAATTTTTGATAGGAATTTGTCACAAGTAATAAATATTGTAATTTATATTGCAGAGGATGCTAATCTTACATGGGCTGTTTATTACTTGTGAATATTTGAACTCATATAGGAAGGCACGCACTAATGCATCTTACCCTGTCACCTTACAAGAAAATCTGGAATACTTATATGCTCAAGTAGACACACATTGTAATGTATTGGTTTTAATATTTATGACTTGAGCCCAAATTGATGGAAGGATTGTGAACATCTTATTAAGCTTCTCACTGTGTGTTTGTTTGTGTTTGATTGATATACCTAATAGGAGTCGTAATTTCATTTAAATGTGCTCTGATATGAATATTTTGATCCAAATGTGCATGTGAAACATTGCATACATAGAATATTGCCTAAAGAATATTTAAACTCTGTTGTATATTCTGGATGAAGTAAGACTGCATTTGGGTTTCCTCTTGTTTTCTAGACATCATTGTTTCCTTATGAAGAAAGCAACATTCTTGTTTGGGAAAATTTAATATATGCTTAGGGGTTTAAGTCAGGCGAACTTACAATTTTGCACACTTGTTTTTTCACGAATTCTATGTTCCTTCTTTCTCTTGTCATCATAGTTTATTGTTTTTTTAAAAAAAATTAATTAGATGCAGGAATATATTGGTCCCTCTGCCCAAAAACATAAGGTTTGGGTGCCTCTAATCTGGATGCCATGCTCACAAATTCCTTCAAGGTGCATTTGCATCTCGTGCTTTCTAGTGATGTTGGGCTTTCAAACAGAGGATGCACCCCTCCTTTGGTGCCTGTTGTTCCTTTTTTTGCCATTCCCAATGGTGCATCTACGGATTTTGTTGCAACTTGTTGGCAGTCCTTTGCAAATGTTGTAGGCATTGAAGGTACTGCTCGCCCTTTGAGGGAGAAAATGTGAACTATCCCTTGTGCCAAATCCTCCCCAGTGGTGATTTGTGGCTGGGATGTGGAAAGGAGGACTTCTAACAGTGTAGGGGTTTGGTGTGTAGATTCTACAATCTTTGGCTTTCTTTGCTTGACCCATCACAAATGGGTCTTGGATTCTTGGAGACCTCTTGTTAAGGGTAAGATCAAGCTCTGTCCCTGTGCAAAGTTTTTCTTCATTGCTTCTTTTGCTTCTTCAAAGGACAAATTTGGTGCTTGATGGTAAGCTATGGTATTGGGAATAGCACTTTCTCTCCATCAAACCTTGGTCAACTTCTTTTAACCCCCTTACCGAGCCTTTAAATGTGTGACCTATGTGTGTTAGACTTCCAAATCTCCGTCTCTTAGCGCAAAGGAATGATTACATGGTGGAAGAATGCCGAAAAAGATCACTTGACTATTCCTGCCCTGAATCCCCAACGAATGGCTCCTCTCAAGATGACGAGTCTTCTCAATAGAATGACTTTTGTTAGCATAATGCCTTGTTTCTCCTCATTGATACTAGACTCAACAGTATGTTATGTATCCATTGCATGGAGTTCTTTCTAATGATAGCACTTCCCTTCGTTTCGAGGTGCATATTTTCTGCTATGGACTTCACTTCAAAACACCGTCCAATGGATTCTCCAAACATGTGGTATAACATGGTAAGTTACTTGAGAAATTCATGACTCTTTTTTACAAATTTCTAAAGATATTGTCTTCGGCGTACCTATTGCACACGAAGGTGCGATTGCTAGTTTAGTTAACAAAGATGTGTATACCATTGTGATATACAAAATGAATAATACTGGAATTCATATCCAATCTGAAATTTCTACACCACTTAATAGTCACTATCTCCAATAAATTTTTCCGTTGAAGAAGATAAACCAACTCATAAATTTTGGCGTCAGTAGGGATGTAAGATTCTTCACTACTCTTTCACAACGTCGACGTCAATGGCTTTGTCAACGGCATAGTCAACGTCAACGTCGGTTTCAAAAAACAACTCTTCCGCGTAATTATTGTATTGCCGCGTGGATCTCACCTACTTTTAACTGGTCAAACACGGGAGGTTTTTGTTTCTGACCAATTCTCTAAAAGTTCACGAGAAAATTACACTCACCGACTTCGTTTATCTCGCCGACTTTGAACCGTTGGAACTCGCTAGGTCCTCTCAAACACTCCATGAGAAACTTCCTCTCTCTGTCGTTTACTGCATTCGACTTTGTTTATCTAATCCCGATCGCTTTTGCGACTGCATATCCACATACTTAACATCATACTGCTAAGCTCTTCAAACTTGCGCAAAAACAAGTAATGGAGATTTATGTTGAGGATCAGCCTCCCACCACCAAAATCCTCTGCGGTGTCAACAACAAATTTAATGTGTTTCTCAGCTTTCGCGGAGAAGATGTGAGAAAAAATTTTGTCGACCATCTCTACGAATCTCTCTCTGGAGCGGGACTCAAGGTTTTCCTCGACAGCGAAGAACTGGAGAAGGGCAAATACATCGATTCCAGCTTGCAAACAGCCATTGAAGCAAATGATATTCTGATCCCTATATTTTCCAAACACTATGCAGAATCAACTTGGTGTCTGAAGGAGGCGGCCTAGATGTGTAAATCCAATGGCTTCATCATTCCTCTCTTTTATGATGTTGAGCCCTCTGATGTTCGCCACCTTCAAAGAGGAGGAGGTCCATTTGCCAAGGCATTCCAAAAACATTACACCCATTTAGATCGGAAGGATGAGAATACTATTGAGGAATGGAAGAATGCTCTTCATCAAATCTCTTCTATTTCTGGTTGGACAAGAGCGGAAGAATCCGGGTAAGTAATTTGCATGCTTTCTTTCAATTAGCCCACGACAAAAATATAATCTGTTGTTCTATATCTGTTCAAATGTATGCTAAAGTTGATTATAGCTCACTGGATACATAGGAAAATATAATCAAAGTAGATCAACGAATGTAACATCCCATCCAGACTACCAGAAAATAAGCCCCTTTTTTTGTCATCATTAATTTTGTATCCATATTGTCTGCATAAGGGATTTGGATAGTTTCATTACTCCCTCTTTACCATTTCGGTACATCAGCTTTATTACTGATTCAATGACTTAAAATGTTAAAAGTAAAATCCGCCCTTCAGATAGCTTGACTGGCTGTCCTAATTACAATTTTTTAATTTAAAAGTGAGATTGATAACTGTGAATGGTCAATATTATGCTGTAATCGTCTCGAAATAAGTTTTTCTTTTTTCTTTTTATAAATTCGTAAGATACTTGTAAACGATCAACATGATAAGCTAGTTGTATTTGTGGAATTTAATGTACCTTATATTTCGTTACAACTTTAAATTTGAATCGTAAGGTGTAATATATGGAAGGTGATTTGCAGGTACGTAGGAAGATTGGTAAAAAGAGTTGTGAAAGATGTGTTGAATACCTTAAAGATTACTTCACTGGATGTCCCTGTGCCTCTTGTGGGACTCCAATCGGATATGTGTGACCTAATCAATAGATTAAATCTGAGTTTGTGGCATAGCACAGTGAGAGTGGGAGTCAGTGGTATAGGTGGCGTCGGAAAAATCACCTTAACCAAGGCTGTTTACAATACAATTTATGATGGAAGTTATGCTAGGTTTGATGCTTATTGCTTTGCACAAAAAAATACTACCCTTGTGGATTTGCAACAGGCAATTCTAAGAAGACTAGTAAATTACCATGGAGAAATTTCAAGTGTTGCTGAGGGAAAAGCTTCGATGAGAAACCTATTGCGAGGAGTTCGTGCCCTTGTCATATTGGATGATGTGAATGATGACAACCACTTGGATGCGGTCAATGGGGATTGGTTTGGGCTTGGTAGTAGAATCATCATTACATCTCGAGACCAACACATACTCAATCTTGCTGAGGTTGATTTAGTTCTTCAAATGAGTGGGCTAGGGGAGGATGAAGCTCTTCAGTTGTTTAGTTGGCATGCTTTCTCGAGGGCATTCCCGGAGACCCCCTACAAAGAGCTTTCTACAAGAATTGCAAGAGCCTGTCGGGGGCATCCTCTTTCATTACAAGTTCTTGGAGCACATTTGTCTGATAAGAAAGAGCCCAACGACATCCAATGTTGGGAAGAAGCTCTCCATAACATTGGGGAAAAACAAGAAATATCCAGAGTCCTTCGAGTCAGTTATGATGGATTTAGCAATGTTGAGAAGGAAATATTTCTGGATATAGCTTGTTGCTTTGCAGGTGAAAGGGAAAATGACGCTGTTACCTACTGGGAAGTTTTATACCCAAACAGAGTTAAAACAGCCCTCAAGAATCTTTTGCTGAAAATGCTAATAAACGACAGTGGTCGTCTAGGTGTCCTTTATATGCATGACCTTTTGCGGGGAATGGGAAGAGGAATTCAAGAACAAGTTCGTAATAATAGCAGACTGTGGTTGTCAATGGGTGCGCACAGAGCTTTGAGCAGAGACAGAGCAGAGGGAGTGAATATGCTTGTTTACATAGGAGAGAATGGAAAAGAGGCAGTTAACTTGCATAGCATGCCTTCTCTACGCTACCTAGTCATGCAAAATATAGAATTGGTGGGCAACATTGGAAACTTAGCTCCAAATTTGTTATGGATAAAAATCAGAAATTGTGAATTCAGGGATACATATAGACGGTTAACATTAAGAAACAGATTCCAGCTGGATAGCAATTGGTCCCAACTCAGGATTTTAAGTGTAGATCAATGTGCAAGTCTTACGAGAATCCCAAACACACTTGACAGCTTGGTGAACCTCCAGTGCTTGTATCTGCAGGATTGTGTAGCTCTCACAACACTTCCAAACACACTTGGCAACTTGCCACAATTGAAGAAGTTATATTTACGCGGCTGTATCAGTTTAACAAGCCTTCCTGATACTGTGGGAAACTTGATGCAACTAGAAAGGTTGGATTTGGAAGACTGTAGAGGTCTAAGAAGCCTTCCCAGCACACTAGGTAATTTAGCTCAACTACGAGTGTTGTTCTTGATAAGATGTAGAGGGCTAAGGAATATTCCCAACACAATAGGCGACTTGTCACAACTCCGACATTTGTACATGTATGGTTGTTCAGGTTTACAGAGCTTTCCTTACGCGGTGGGCAAGTTACAAAATCTTCATGTATTCAGGTTTCCTGGTTGCTGTCCATATCAGTTAGACCTAGAAAGCTTTCATGATGGGGTTGTCAAGTTGGCCCAACTTAGGGAGTTAAACAGGTAAAAATCATTTGTAGGTGCATTTAATTTGGTCTACACAGACTATTTACGAACTTTGCAAGAAAATTAATATCTATTGATTTTTTTAAAATTTTGTTTAAAATGATTTTAAATTTTGCAGAAGCGTCGGATTAAGAAGATTGGTCCAGAAGAAGTATAATGTCTACTTTCTTTGCCACACAACAGATGTGGGGGAAACATTAATGGATTATAAGTACAAATACCTACGTAGGTCACTTCGTATATACACAGGCAACGAGGATGACGAAAGTAGAGAGGCAATTGATAGTAGTGATATTATTGTTCATGTTTTATCCAAAAGCTTTGTGGAATCAATTATGTGCATGAGAAAGTGGGTAGCCAGTATGCGCTCGAATTGCCTTGTTATTCCTCTATTCCTTCCTACCTATTGGTCCTATTATACCAAATTTCGCAACACATTGAGAGAGTTGAATGTTGAAGTTTTAAATATATAAAGAGAGTATTTTTGTTCATCAACATTTTTTCCAGTGAATATTGAACTATAATGTCTAGAGTCTATTTTCCTTCACATATTTAACGTTTTGGTTTTTCTTCTTTAAACTTTTAAATTTTTATGGTGGGATTTTTGGATAGAGTATTCAGAAATTGGATTAGATTGTAAAAAAATAAATATTTTAAATAATATATATGTTTCAATGTTTTAAATAATATTTAAATTTTAGTAATTAATTTTTTAATTTTAAAATATATAAATTAAGTTTAAATTTTTATTTTTATTTTGTGGAAGGAAAGGTGCATGTTACAATTTTCAAGATTTATGAATTAAAATTAAGATAAAGTTTTAAGTATAATTAAGTGTATAAAGTGTGAATTTTTTTTGGTAAATTTGTAAAATATGTTTATGTTAGTGAGATTTGACTATTCCTATTACATTGTTCAAGTTGTTAAGTGTGATTGTAAAATAATTTTTTTAATTCTTTTAGTTAAAAAATATTTGACAACTTAATTTTTCATATTGATTTTATTTTCTTTTCATAGTTTTTGATTAAGGAAAAAATAGGTTTTGAAGGGACCTGAAACCCTTTAAAAACCAAAACAAAGCTGCAAAAAGGACAGCCTGCAGTCAGCCCAAAAAATAGCCCCCAAGCAAGACCCTTCAAGACTTACATATATAAATTTTCTTATGGGAGCGAAGAGTCATATCAAAAGAAGGCTTAGAGAATTTTGCTTTCTTTCCCATAATAGTAATCTAGCCTTCTTCCACTTGTGTTGCCTTATCATGCCAAGCTAGCACATAATTTTCCTGAAGATGAATGCCTGCATCCATAGTCTCGGTGATTTCAACATTATTCTTCCGTGCAGGCACAGACATATTAGAAAATCCACCAGAAATGATATTCGGGGCACTATCACTAGAAGTGGCAGCCTAAGACCCAATCTCACACTCTTTAGGGGTTTCAACAAGATAATTTTGTACAACATCAACAACCCCACCATTTGAGACATTCGGAGGGGATGTCCCAAGACCTTGTGGTTCCGACACAACTACCTCAGAAAAACTCCTATGTTGTTCATTTTTCTTCTCTACTGTATAATGTTGTAGAGAGGCACCTCTCCACCAAGTAGTTGTCTTTGTTTTTTCTCAAATCTGCATTGAGCAACGACATGACCTATTTTAAAACATCTTCTGCAATGGAAGGGAATCCCTTCATAGTCTAAAGATTGGACCCAAGAACCCTTAGGAGATTTAAGTAAAATCTCAGCAAGCAATCCTTTTAAGATATCCATTTCAACCAATATGCGAGCAAAGGTGGAATGAAAATGTCAGAGGATTCATCATCCACCAGCAAAAAATCACTAAGGGCACCACCCACTTCTTCCAAAACAGGGTCATTCCATAAGTGGAGGGGAAGATTTGGCAGCCGAACCCAAATCGAGATCTTATTAAAAGTTTCAGAGGCAGTATTGAAATCAGAATGCCAAGACTTAATCATCAGCATAAATTTGTCCTCCTAGCTAAAAAAACTGTCACATAAAATTGTGTTTCTATCCTAAGCATTGACAAACTTGGCAACAAAAAACCCCTTAGCCATGGGGAAAATATGAACTTTACCATAAATTAGCGGCTCCCATTCGTTGGAAATCCAGGAGTGTAGCTGAGGGAGGCTAGGCCAAAAACCCCTAAACCGACAGATCACTCCATGAACGAAGAGCTCTAAAAAAATCTCATCAATTTCCTCTATCATCTCAGTTTTTAGATCAATAGAAATGGTATTTGCAATAGGAATAAACCCTCTATTCGACAAACCCCCTGAACGAAACGCCCTCAAAGAAGCCCTCGCAATAGGGCTTTTGCGCTTAGAATGTTCATTTTTCTCCAAAACATTCAATTTGTTGCCATCCTGGATAACAACACCACCAACACGGTATGCCGCGAACGAAACAACAGTCTCATTTGCAACAGACATGGCCAGAGAAGAGCCGCTGCTCTGACCTCCACCTACGCCATCAACCTGCAAATTGTCTGCACATGCCTTAGGGTTTCCCTTCACGCGCTCCGCCATGACAATATTATTAGGCATTTATTTTCTTTTCATAGTTATTATCATGAACACTAAGAGGAACTACTAGTATGCATATTTAACCAAAATAAATGCCTAACATTTTTTAATAATTATTCCAACTATATAAATTCTCTCATACTCATTTTGAAGGTTCTAATCCACTATTTTATCCTTGCCAAAAAGTTTAGTTTTTCCTTTCATTCTTTCTAGGTGTGTTTTAGAAATCATCATTGACTTTTTACTCACCCTTATCAATTGATTTCCTCCATCCATAAATGCTTTGCTTGATCTATGTGAGTATTCTTATCTCCATTTCCCTTCCGTCCTTAACAAAATCACCCATCCTTTATCTCCTAAAAATATTAGTTACAAATTTTTCCTTTAGCATTCCTCTTGGATAAAGATATATCATTTAAACCTTTCCATTGGCCTTCACATTTACATATCAAGTGAAATTTCCATATCCCTTTTTTCCTCCATCACATTCACACATCACCATAAAATACATTTTATCTTAGAGTTCGTCAAGAGGAAAAAACCTTCACACACACCACTAAAACTCCATCACTTAGGGAACACATACTCCCTTTTTAACAAGGTATTGTGGAGGCTAAAATTGTACACTCCAAATAAGATTCACCATTGCTATGCATAAATAATTATGCACATGTATTTTTCACATTTGATAGATAGTTGGTGAACCAATTCCACTTATGTAGTACAAAAATAAATGCAAGGGCCCTCTTCAATAGGAAGAATTGCCTAATGAGTGGAAGAAAAAAAATTAGTTGGGGGTATGGTCATGATGTAAGAGTATTATATCTATTCATAAGGTATGATCTCTCATTGAGTAGTTTCAATGATTTTTTTAGACAAATGAATTCTATTTCAAAGATGGCTTCAAGGTTAATTAATTCAATGACTAGTAAGTTAATATTTTCTTGTTCAATTTGTCAATATATTTTGATTTGTGTTTCAGTCTAAACAATTATGAGAGTAACAACTCTCGTAATTTGCTAAAAGTGACTTCAATCAATCTTCTCTCACTCTTAGAAACATATTCTTTGCATGACACAAGTGATTAGGATGGAGAAGTGTGGCATGCAATTGCTTTAATGATTTCTTTACTTTCTTGTTTGATGTTTGTTGGTTTTAATGCAATGTTTATGTTCAAATATTTTTATTGTTCTTTCTTTTAAATCTTTGATGTTTTCAAAAATCATGTATCTCGATCTTTGATTGTTAAAACCATGTTTGGAGCTTCTAGCTCAAATGTACCCTTTGTTTTAGTAGTTATAGTGTAGAAAATTGTACGCTCTTGAAAGTGAGGAAATTTCACACTTAATTTGGACCTATTTTGCCACCCTTGCATTAATTATCCTTCCAATCATCATTTATAGGCCCCTAAGACCCATTATTTTGGATCTCAAGGCTCATTTCACCCAAAAATCTCACAAAATCACTCAAATCCCCAAAAATACCAAAAACCCACCTCAAATAGCTAAGGTGGGACTCATTCACCACCTTGGGTGAATTAGGTGGGACCCATTCGCCAAGGGTGGTGAATGAATCCCATTTGGGGTCTTTTTCAATTTTTAGCAAGAAATTCACCAATTTAATTCAAATTTTCAGTGGATGTTGACCTTTGAGATCTAAATAATGGTCAATTAGGTGTTGATGCCTATAAAAGCAAGTTTCCAAGTCATTTTTACCATCTCTAAGCATTTTGAGCAAGCATTTCCAAGAGCAAATTCAATTCAAGTGTTGAATCTTTCACAAGAGCATTCAAGTTTCAAGAGAAAGTGAAGTTGAAGCTTTGGAGCAGCATTAAAGTGTTTTTGTAGGTCTTCAAGCTCACTTTCATTCAAGATCTAGCATTGTCAAAGGTTGATCATGGTTGTCTATGGTAAATCATGATGGATTCTAGGTTGGCGAGATGCAACTAGTCATCAAGCCAAGCCTAAAGACTTGTTTTCTAAGTGATTCCATCCTCTATTATCACTCTACATTCAACCTAAGGAAGGTACAAGTTGTAGACACTTGAAATATCCTAATTGATATCATACACTCCATTATGAGTAACTAACATTGATTCTTCCTTGATCACATCCAAACTAACTAATTAATTGAATAATCTATATTTAATAAATTCCTCCTAAAATCAAATAATACACTTTATCAGATAATTTCATCATTTTCTTCCTTTAATTAGGGTAAGTGCACCAAGATGGTTCCCAAAAAGGGGGATTAAGTGGTCACTTTTTTTTAAAATCAGGAAATACTAACCTTGGACGTGAAATTGAGGTTAGTTACACTCAAAATTTTGAGATTGAACAAAAACAAGGATCGAAGTGCTCTAAGTCTACTTTCTAAAATACTAATTTATTTTGGAAATGGTTGAGATTAAGGGGTTCAAGAGAGGGATGCACACAAATTGGTGATGTTTTTGTCAAAAAAAAATAACATAGCAACTCTTGTACGACCCTAACATGGTGAACTTTTTTGTAGTAATTTTAAAATCGCTATTGTCATAAGTTAGTTAACAGTATGTAGTTGATGCACGATTTTTTTGATAATTTTTTAATGAATATTTGATCTTTACTAATTTTCTAAGTGGACACTTCCTGAAAAAGCAGAATTTTGGCTATACTCCCCCTACAAATTTTGGAAAGTAATTGATTTTTTTTAAAAAAATTGTAGAATGAAGTCTAGTTTCTAAAAATGTAATTTATTTGAAATTTTGATGAACGACTAATTTATAATGAAAAAAACACCAAATATTGCTTTTTGGACAAAAAAAGACATACAAACAAAAGAAATGATAGATGAAAGGCTTAACATTGTCAGAAAGTGAAAAAAATTACATTGTTGGATAGCTCTTAAGAGAGAACCTAACATTACCCATGTGTTTGATTTTTTCGATATTGAACCACATGCAATCCTAATGGTGAGCACAAACTCGATTATGTGAAAAATTGTAGAATTTGCAAAAACACGTCTTTGGTCATTGGGAATGCCCTCCAAGCCTTTGGGTTGGTATTCCAAGGAAAATACCAATCCTAAGGCTTGGGGATCCCCAAAGCAAGATATAATGTGAGCGTGTTATAATGCACTCGCTTTATATCTCAGTTTTCACATGGTTTTTTACTTCTGTGGGAAACATGTCAACCAAGACATAACGCAGGTGCATTATAACACACTTGCATAATTATGTCTTCCTTTATGTTAAATGCCACTCTATTGAATGTAGGTTGATATATTTGTATGTTTGTATGTACATGTATGCTTGTATGTCATGTATGTATGTATGCATGCTTTTATGTATGTATGTATGCTTGTATGTATCAATTTACACATATATGGTATGTATGTGTATATGTATGTAAGATTGTATCTACACACGTATGTATGTATGCTTGTATGGATGTAGGATTGCATGTACATATGTATTATGCTTGTATGTATGTATGTATGTATTTATGTATGTCTTTAGAGGGAGGGATAATTTTAAGAGAGAGAGAGAGAGTTTTCTAGGTAGGGTGGGATGGAGAGTGGAAGAGAGAGAGAGAGAGAGGGAGAAATTTTGGAGAGAGGGATAGGGGGTGGAAGTGATAGTTTAAGAGAGAGGGAGTGGGAGAGAAGGGGTTGGAGTGAGAGGGACTTAGCTAGGTAGGGTGGGAGGGAGGGAGAGAGAGAGATATATAATTGTGAGAGAAGGAGAGAGAGAGGGGGGGAGAGAGATGGTGATAGAGAGAGTTATGTAGGTAGGGTGTGAAAGGGAGATACTTGAGATTGTGAGGGGGTGAGAGGGAGAGACTTGAGAGAGGGAGAGAAAGGGGGGGTGGAGTGAGAGGGGCTTATCTAGGTAGGGTGGGAGGGATAGATAAAGAGAGGGGGGGAGAGAGAGACTTGAGAGAGAGATGGGGGGTGGGAGGGAGAGAC
>VDFB02036121.1:29453-88659 GCA_007258455.2 Sequoia sempervirens
GATAGAATTAGGGTAGAGGGTATAGACAAAGAGAGAAAATAAATCTAATATAAAAAAAACAAATTTCTCATAATGAGAGTGTGTTTTGAAGAATTAGAGATGTGACCGTTTTTAGCAAGAAATAACGCGAGCACATTTTGGCTTGCTCTAAAAATGGTAAAAAAACTCAATTTACCCCTGATCTTAGCCCACATTCTGCATATTCTCCTGGTTTTGTGTGTGATAAATAGCTTTTGGATGATGTTGTGAAGTGTGCATGCATGTGTTTCACATTCTACCACCTTTGCATGAAATAGAAGAGTTTTCATGTTGAAAGGCATATAATATCAATTCAAGTTTGAATTCCAATGGAAACTAATATACAATTGAAGTTTGGAGGGGAACAAGCTTTTGAAAAAGTCAAATTGTTGAGGAGTTTGAAGAAAGAAGAAGCAAAGGCTACATAATTGGGTAGAACTCCTCCATTTGAAACTCTGGTTTTTTAGGTATGTGAAGTCTTTACACATTTTCTTTCATTATATTATGACTTGCTTTCATTTTTGTTGTTTTCCATATTCCATGTTGATAATTTTTTGTTTGTTTTGCATGAAATTGAGTGAGAAAAAAAGGATAATGTTGTAGACTCATTAATTAATCATTCCAAATGATTTCCCCATGAAAATATGGTTGTATGGGGTCGTACAATGCTTCACAATGTTGTTTTACCAGCAAAAAAACAAAAAATTGAATATAAAATAGGGTCTCTTTATTGTTTTCTCCATTATTTACATCCCCTCTACCTCTTTTTCGAGGTTCTCCATCAATTTAAATGTTTTCCTAACCATATCAAACAACCCAAACCAACCTTTCACCTACTTGACTCCTAAACTTCCAAATTTTGCCATTTTTCAATTTTTGCATTTTTACCTTAACAACAATTTTGCAAGATTTTCTTTTTTCCCACTTTTGAATCCCTCAACACCTAAGAACCACCAAATTAATTAATTACATGCTAAAAAGGTCCACCAAGACCTTTTTCTAAGAACAAAACACCTAGAACCTATTTTGGACCTCTTTTTACAACATTTTACATTTTTTTGCAAATTGGATAAAACAACCTATCTAAATGTTCATCTAATTACTCAAACACCATGAACTAATATTTGTCTCATTACCATGCTACAAGTAAAATTATCCACCATGCCGAAGAAACGAACAAGGAAGAAACTATCAGACGAAGAGCTTCAAACCTTCAAAGAAAAGGAGAGAGAACGGTTGAGGGCATATCGTGAAAAGAAGAAATTGGAAATGATTGACGAAAACAAGCCAATTGAAGAGGAACCTCAACTATCAAAAAGAGAATAGAAATTGGCAGCACAAAGGGCACGAATGTGAAAGTGTCATTGTAGGACATATTTAGATACCGTAGTTGGAGACACACCCTCTACCGAAAGTGAATACGAAGGGACACCATTAAGCACAAGCAAATATGGAAGGACACCATCTATCACAAGTGAATATGGAGGGACACCATCTACCTCAAGTGAATATGGTTGGAAACCATCCACCGCATCTCAAGTTGAGAGTACATCATCACTCGGATTTGATGAAGAAGGTATTTCATCATCCCCATGTGAACATCAAGGTATGTCTTCTACTCCACCCTCGATTGAAGGTACACAATCTAGACCACCTCAATTAAATATTGATGAAATTGCTAATGTTGAGATGTATGTGCCTAGGAGAACACCACCTAGAATTTTGTGTAGAAATCCAAAGTATTTGATTAATATTGATGAGGATATTTGCAGCACATGGAAGGTAATATTCTAGCACGCACTTGTAGAAGATATACTGATAAGATTTGGAAAATATTCTTTGAAAGGCTAAATGAGACCACAAGATGTCAACTATTTGTTGAAATGATTTTGGGTTTAAAGTATAGAAACATCATGAAGACTCTTGGGTTGAGAACATCGAATGCATCAAGTGAAAAAACTATTGTGAAGAATCTAATGGATGCTTATGAGAGTGTGGGTAAGACCTCATGCTCAAAGGATAGTAATGTCACTTGACGTGTCATTACATCTACTTTGGTAAGCTATCAAACAAAAAGATCTCATCTCATTAAAAAGACGAGTGAACAAATGAGAATTAGTAGAAAAACTTTATCAAAAGCCGTTCAAAGGTGACAAAGAATTGAGGGCACTAATTCAAATGAATTATGGGAATTCTTAGGGAGACTGCCACAAAAAGATAAAAAAGTTGTTGAAGCATTGAGAAAACTAATTGAAGAGTATTGGAAGAATAACACAAGGCCATCTCTGAATCAAAGGGATGTCATAAGAAGGAGAATCAGTAGTCGAAACTGTGAGCCACATCCAAAGCGTTTTTTGGATACGACTCAAACCCATTTTTTTCATAAATTTCAAAATGATTATCCTCAAATTAGTATTTCTCAAAGATTTTTTAAAATGCTTAAACCTTTTTTATGTCAAGATAAATCACACATGCACTACTTGTTGTTGTAGACTATGTATTTAATTCTCTAACCATTATGATGTTTATCGTTCTATATGTTTAGATTTGCATACTAACGATGTTTTGGAGGATTGTGGCATAGAAGCCCCACCAAAATTTTCAAGAGAGTTCTTATCAAAAAAATTATGTGAAATAGAGGATGGCCAAATATTCTACAAGACAACATGCTTGGATGGTTCATGCGAGCATTGTGGTGGCTTGCAACGAATTCCAGTATGTCAACATATGGAAAGAACATATGAGGTGGGACAAAAACTAGTAGAGTTCAAGAAGTATAAAATAGTGGCATATGTTACAAAAGATGGGTCTCAAGCAAAAAGGTGTGATTTGGTTATTCAAAAGATTCTAGTGTATCAATTTATGTCCATGTTTCGTGAAAATATAGTGTATGAGTATGCAAGGCATACCCATAGAGCCTGATGGTTGGACACACAATTCAAGCTATGCAAGGACACCTTTCCAATTGATAACATAGTATCAGTGGTTGAATTTGCAAAGAACTACACTCTACTGCCACAACGTGAGGTGCAGTCACAGTATTACAACTCCATACAAGTTTTGATATTTGTGCACATAGCATTCATTCATGCAACTAATAGTACAAAGGACCAAAGAAAGGGATTGAGGGAGTATCACTTTTATATTAGTGATGATTGCTCACATTCTCCAGAGTTCGTGCAAGGTTGCTTCTAGATGTTCCACAATGATTTGGCTTAGAGGGGCATCACATACGGTCGACATATAATATGGTCGGATAACTATGCAGCATAGTTCAAGAACATGTGCATGTTCTACTTGTTGTGCAAGATGCATCTCATTACAGGTGCTCAACATATATGGAACTTTTGCAAGGCCGAGCATGGAAAGGGGGAGTATGATGGTGCAGGAGTATGCGTGAAAAAAACTTTAGCACGAGAAGAGTTAAAGTATAAAGATAGTGCAAAGTTGAAAGATGCAAGATCAATCGTCAAGTGGTGTAATACTTTGATGGGTCTAGGTAATGAAGGTATGTCTTTAGTTCGTAGATTTTTTTGGTTGATGGATGATACTAACATTGCACCATATGAGGATTTTTGTACACTAACATGATCGAGTGAGCTACACTCTTTCCTTAGCTAAAATGCAAGTTCATGGAGTATCGATACATGGAAAATGGCATGCTTTTTTTCTTCATGTACAACGCAAGCCTAGAATGATTGTGAGTCAGGAGAGTGGGTTGACAAATGGTTGACAAGTTATCTTATCCCACTTCACACATATCACCCTCCAACAACATTGGAACTAACACAGATGGAATCATCGGTTGACTTTGACCACATATCAAAACTAGTTCAACCAAGTAATATATCTACTTAGTATTTGAAATTCCATATTGTTATCTTACTTTGTATTGTATTTGTAATGTTGACTAATTTCAAGAGATTTGTTGCACATATCAATGTAGGGCATGTTTATGCAGTTATTGCAGATGAAGACAATGAAGAGGGAATGGACTATTACTTGTGTCATTGTGTTGAGGCCAAAAATAAATTGGAGGCTTTAGTTATAGATGGAGAAAACATTGAATACCCTACATTGTTGTTCCTGGAACATGGCTTAGAAGGTACCCACATAAGAGTGTTAAATGTTGGTTATTTTAGGACTTTGACACGCATTGTAAGATTCTTCATTACTCAAACCTTGTCATGGCATCAAATGTTCATTTGACCAAATATGGAGGTAGACCTTTGAACAAGGCCTTTTGGAAGGTCCATGAGTCTGACCATGATGCAATACTTGACACAATAAAGAGTAGAGCGGACCTAGATGGTTTGTTGGATTAATTTGTAAGTATATGCACATTGTTTCTTATTAATTTTATATTTGTATGCACATTAATTTGTTTAATTCCAATGCTATCATCTTCTTTTACTTTTCCTATTTGTAAGTAACCTTCTAAACATTGATTGGTGTCCCCTTGTAGAAAATGTAGATTTATGAGCCATCCAAGAGAATCTTAGCTAGAAAAGCAATGCAACATCCTTGTTTTGATGATTTTGACAAATCTCAATTATGATTTTAAGCCATTACAAAAGTGCATGCAAAGCTTGGTGAGGGAATTTCAAGTTATTTTTTTGAAGTTAACCTTATCATGAGCACCTATGATGTAGACATTATAAGAGTATCTCAAATTTCAAGTTATTCTATTCATGAGAGGTGTTGTGTGCAATAGGTTTCTTGGAAGTCCCAGTGAAGATGTATGTCCATGAGTGACTAAGTTGAGAGACTAGCATGCCTATGTCTAAGTTCCTTCCATATATTTTCATTTCATTTCCATCTTGGATGCTCTTTCTTTTTCTTCTTTTACTTTGCGTATTTGTAAGTAAACTACTAAAAATTGATTGGTCTCTCATTGCAAAAAATGTTGATTTATTAGCCATCAAAGAGAATATCAGCCAAAAAAGCAATGCAACATCCTTATTTTGATGATCTTAACAAATCTCAATTATGATTTTAAGCCATTAAAAAATTAGATGCAAAGCTTGGTGAGGGAATTTCAAGTTATTCATTTGAAGTTAACCTTATCATGAGCACCTATGATGTAGACATTATAAGAGCATCTCTAATTTCAAGATATTTTATTCATGAGAGGTGTTGTGTGCAATAGGTATCTTGGAACTCCTAGTGAAGATGTATGACTAGGAGTGACTAAGTTGAGAGACTGCCATACATATATGTAAGTGCCTTCCATCTATTTTCATTTTATTTCCATTTTGGATGCTCTTTCTTTTTCTTATTTTACTTTGCGTATCCATAAGTAAACTACTAAAAATTGATTAATCTCTCCTTGCAGAAAATGCTGATTTATGAGCCATAGAAGAGAATCTCAGCCAAAAAATCAATGCAACATCCTTATTTTGATGATCTTGACAAATGTCAATTCTGATTTGAAGCCATTATAAAAGAGTGTGTGAAGCTTTGCGAGGGAATCTCAAGTTACTCATTTGAAATTAACCTCATCATGAGCACCTATGATGTAGACATTATAAGAGAATCTCAAATGTATGAGTGAAATTGTAAAAGATCTATGAGAACAGAGTACCTAAGGCATTGTAATGAGATTTACTGAAATAATAAAATTTGGTGTAGGGGAACCAAGGTTATTGAGCAAATTTGGTTCGTGGAAGTCTTAAGTTAGTTTTTTGTTTTGAGTTGTTCAATTGAATAAAGTCATATTAGACCAATTTATAGTGTAATAAGTCATGTTAGTTGGTTTTGGGTTCATTTTGGAGTTCATGTTTCATATTTGTCAAATTGATGTAAACTTGCAAAAATTGAAAAGTTGTCAATGTGAAAAAAGTGCAAAAAAATGTAAACTTGAAGTGATTCCGATAGGAAGTGATTATGATAGGAATACAAGGAGGAAATCAACTCACTTCCACAATAGAAAAGGATTCCAACCTCCTTCCTTCCCTCAAAACTCAATCTTGGCATATTTTCAACTTTGCACCTAGTCACTCTTATAGGCCTACAGACTTATTTTTCCCACCTTAACTCTTAGAATTCCTTAACAACCTTTGCAACAACCCACCATTTTAGGCACCCATTTAATCCTTAACATATGAAAAACCCTCATAAGACTCTTTTGGATCAACTTTCACAAAACAAGCAACCCCCCTTTATTCTTCCTATCACATGCAAACCGCCATTGGGCAACATTAACTAGTCTGCCAAACCACCAATTCCTCCACTTTTAGGGCATGATAAGCCCTCTAACATAACAAATCACAAAACCCTCTTCTTTCACAAGTTAGGAAAGGATTTATTGAAAACCCATACTCCAAACATTCCCACGGCCAACTAAAGCCTAAAACACCTTCAAAAACATTTGCACAAGCTTAAAAGTTCAAGAGATATCGCTGCCCCCAAAGATTTCTTCAAACCCTAACACTAAACCACCATTTTCCACTAAAAAATGCACCATTTGACATCTAGGGAATCACCTAAAAACCCTCTATTTGACTGCCTTTCACACATGTTTTATAACCCTAACTAAGCCTTTCCATTAAGTTACAGAAGCATACAGTGGGTGGAAGGCTTAACATGACATTTTAATGCACTCAAAACACTTAAAACAGGGTATACAGACCGACCCTCAGTATTTGGCTTCTAAAATGCACAAAATCACTTGAAATACAACCAAACCAAAACTAAAATAGAGTTAATTCTACTTCCCACTGAATTCCATCGAAAAGAGAGAAAAATCGCTCTGAGCTATGTTCAACCAGCTCAATCCCTTAAGGGTCCAAAGTGAAAAAGGGCAGCACTCTTTGATGGGGTATTACTCAGAAACTATGGTGCTTACAAAATCTCTGTCTAAACCTACAAGATCACGTTGGGCCCCTCTACAATAACCTCTCTCATTTTTTGTTATCTCGGAGTGGTTTTCCCGTGGTGTCCAGTTTTCACTTGACGGAAAAAGTATCAAATGCAAGTAGTGCAAAGTTGCAAAGTGGTGCAACTTTCATTTTGCAACTCATGTGACCAAAAAAACTATTCCAATGCATCTAAATATGTATCTTTATGCTAGGCATGGTCCTCTTTCACACCTAAACACGCAGAATCGCTCTGAGCTATGTTCAACTGGATCGATCCCTTAAGGGTCCAAAGTGCAAAATGGCCGCAAACTTCAGCATGTTGTTACTCAGATATCACCATGCTTAGAAACTTCTCGTTTGATCCTATGAGATTGAGTTGGGCTCCTCTACAATAACCTCTCTCATTTTTTGCTATATTGGAGGCATTTTCCCATGGTGGTGAATTTTCACTTGGGAAAAAAGTTGTCAAATGCAAGTAGTTGAAAGTTGCAAAGTGGTGCAACTTTCGTTCTGCAGCTTGTGTAACCAAACAGACTATTCCAATGCATCATAATAGGTATTTTTATGCTAGGCATGGTCCTCTTTCATACCCAAACATGCAGAATCGCTCCAAGCTATGTTCAACTGAATCGATCCCTTATCCCTCAAGGGTCCAAAGTGCAAAATGGCAGCAAACTTCAGCATGTTGTTACTTGGATATCATGATGTTTACAAAATTCTCATCTAATCGTATGGGATTGTGTTGGGCCCCTCTACAATAACCTCTCTCAGTTTTTGCTATCTCAAAGGCATTTTCTTGTGGTGGCAAATTTTCACTTGGGAAAAAAGTTGTGAAATGCAAGTAGTTGAAAGTTGCAAAGTGGTGTAACTTTCGTTTGACAACTCATGTGACCAAACAATCTATTCTAACACATCCAAATAGGTATTTTTTCGCTAGGAATGGTCTTCTTTCATACCCAAACACACAGAATCGCTCTGAGCTACGTTCAACTAGATCGATCCCTTAAGGGTCCAAAGTGCAAAATTGCTGCAAACTTTAGCATGTTATTACTTGGATACCGTGATTCTTAGAAAGCTCTCATCTAATCCTATAGGATCACGGCAGGACCCTCTACAATAACCTCTCTTGGTTTTTTTATCTCGGAGGCATTTTCCCATGGTGGAAAATTTTCACTTGTGAAAAAAGTTGTCAACTGCAAGTAGTTGAAAGTTGCAAAGTGGTGCAACTTTCCTTCTGCAACTCATGTGACCAAACAAACCATTCCAATGCGTCTAAATGGGTACATTTACACTATACATGGTCCTCTTTCACACTCAAACATGTGGAATCGCTTCGAGCTACGTTCAACCGAATCAATCCCTCAAGGGTCCAAAGTGCAAAAGGGAAGCAATCTTTGATGAGCTATTACTTAGAAACTGTGATGCTTACAAACTCTCCATCTAAGCCTATGGGATTGCGTTAGGCCCCTCTATAATAACCTCTCTCAGTTTTTGTTATCTCAGAGTCGTTTTCCTATGGTGTCTAATTTTCACTTGATGGAAAGTGTCAAATGCAAGCAGCGTAAAGTTGCAAAGTGGTGCAACTTTTGTTTTGCAATTCGTGTGATCAAAAAAATTGCTCCAACGCATCCCAATAGGTATTTTTACGCTAGGTATGGTCCTCTTTCACACCCAAACACATGAAATTTCTCCAAGCTACGTTCAACCAACTTGATCCCTTAGGATGGCATGCAAAACAATCGAAAAGAGAAACATACACACGACAGTTGAGAAGTATGATTTTTCCACACAAAAAGAGTATGATCATTGGAAACTTGAAGTTAGTGGTTGTTGAAGAGTTTGAAGGAGAATATCAATCAAATATCTCTGTTTCTTTGTTAATTTTTGTGCATTTTCTTCATTTCTAGCCTGTGTATGGGTCCGTACAGTAGGAGTTTTCTCTAAGATGACTTGATTTTGTTGTAGAATGGTTTTAGCTTTGATCAGAATCCATTCTTGTGGAATTATATTAAGTTCCAAGCAACTTAGAAGTAGATTTCTGAAATAGATCTGAACTTGCTCATACAAGGGTTTGAGTGTAATATGTTGAAATAGGCCATTCCACCTATTGTTCAAGTTGTGTCTTGGTGGAATGGGCCCGATGTTAGTAGGATAGGGAGTAGGAATAAGAAAATAGCATTGGTAAAAGCATTGGAAGAGATTACTAATGCTACCCCTGTTGAAAATTCAAAATTTAGGCCTTAAAAGCAAGGCTAGAAGAGGTGAAAAAAAGAAATTGCTTGAGAATAAGTAAGAATAGGTTGGAAATAGAGTGAGGTTGTGGAGTTTGATGTGTTTAAAATTTATGTAAGCATAGGGGAGGTCAAAAGTATGCTATGGCATGATTCCCTAGTTGGGAAAAGAGGGGTTTTCAATGAAAAAGAGAGGTTTGAGGGAGTAAAAGTGGGTAAAGTCAGGGGGCAACATAATTCGGTGGTCAATTAAGTTTGTGCAGGCATAATGAAGAGAGTTGGAAGAGTTTTTGAGGTTGTATGAGGCTTAGGTTCAGGTTCGGGGGTTTGGTTCACCGGTTTGGCAAAAAAAATTGGAGGGGGGTTCGGTTCGTTTTGGGTTCGTTAGTACAAAAAACATGTAAAAACTATATATATATATATATATATATATATATGCAGCCTAGAAGTATGAATTAGGATTAGAATATCACATAACATCATATAAACAACAAAACCACCATAAACTTGAATGTCATTTAAAACATGCATGATAAATATTCATCGTTGAAACTTGAATTATGGTAGCTTGATATACACAATATATTGATACTAGGGTTCAATTTGTATGATTTTGAAAAAAGAAGCCAACTAAGTAGAGTTATTAGCATTCTTCAGAAATCATAAGAATTTGTTTAGTACACTAGCCATTTTGATGTCTTCTTGCAATTTCAAACATTATTTTGTATCATTGTTACATTGGTCTTGAGAGTGGTAGCTTAATATAGCTCTACAATACAAAATTTGGTTTACCTATGCAGTGTAATAGTGGCATAGGAAAATTTTTCTTTGAAAGAACCAAAGGGTGACTGCACAATTGAAGTGTATAAACACATATCTTTTTGTAATATCAAGGATACTTTTTGAAATATTTTTATGAATCATTTCATGAAATACCAATTGAAAACGTGTTTTTTGCTTTTACATAAATTTGTTTAGCATCAATCAATTAATATTCAAGACAAACCATGAAGGACATCAATGATCACTTCTAGGGATAACCAATTAATAAGTATACACGTGAATAAGTCAAGCATGTACATGTGAATAAGGGAAGCACAAGTACTCAAAAACATGTAAGCCTTGAAGTATACACACAAATACATAGTATACACAAATTAATACAAAGTATATGCACAAATACAAGGTATACACATGAAAACACGTAAGTCACAAAGTATACATTGGAATACACGTAAGTCACAAATTATACATGTAAGTTGTAAAGTATACACTTGAATACACACAACTCATATCTATTGAGCCATGAATTTATAATGCAAATATGGACACCATTGATAAAAAATATTTGTATTAACCAAATAGCCATGTACGCATACATCAATATATGTCGATATAAGTATACAATATAGGTACAAAATAGTCATATAGGCTTATAAGAATGCCATATAGACATACAATGTCAAATATATCCAATACAAAATATGTACAAAACTGCCATGTAGGCATACAACAAAGGGCTCTAGAATCAAAATTCATTGCTCTCCATGCTTTGGAAATAAATTCTTTCACTTTGCTTGTTGATCGGATGGTGATAGGTCTGTCACTCATTTGTGTTGCACTCAAGGAGTGCTCCTGCTACTCCTAGTGTTTAGTTCTTGGTGAAGTTTTAACTGTTACAATAAGAAGTAAAGGCATTAATCTATAGAAATTACATTATTAAAAATGATATATTTAACAAAATAATCACTTACCGCCATCTCATGATCACTCTCCACGAGGGAAATATTTGCATGCCCATGATGAGGCATGCTTAAGCCCTGTATAAACCATCCAAATAGAAATTAAACTACGAATCAATAATGGTTTGATTTTTCACTAACTAACATCTATAACAACGAATGTAAATTGAAATTTAGTAATTTGCCTCATGCCTCCCTTGTTAGAGCCATCAAGGATTCTATAGCAAATGAAACACGGATCTCCATTGCCCTCATCACATTCAGAGGTGTTTCCACTTGCAACATCTGAAAATAAAACAACAAATTATTCAATCACAAAAACTACAATAGCAATCCACGTCATCACTTATAATGTATGAGATAATGAACAAAATTTTGAGTACTTATTAAACTATATATTTTTTACTATCATGCTTACTATTTTCCCTATCCATATCTTGTTCGAAAGAATGTGTTTTTATGATTTTACCCATAGCAGCAAGCCACTGAACCGTTTGATAAAATGCTTTTGTAGACATGTACGATAACTATGGTGGTATAGAGAAGGCAGTGAACTATTTAAACAAATGCCTCAAAGAAATGGGGTCTCATGGTGATGGAATTCCATTACAAACAAATGCACGTCATGGAATTCCATCACCAAAAGACTACATTTCTTTTAGGCATTTTTTCAGATAGTTCATTGCCTTCTCTATGGTATTATTGCTTACTATTATGCTTTGATAGAAATTCTTCCAAGCATCCATAGTTTGTTGAAAAGCACCTATTTTATGCTTTTAGCCATAGCAGTAAGGAAGTGAGTAGTTTGATCAAATGCTTTGGTACACGTATGGAAAATGTGGTATCATAGAAAAGGTGGTGAGTTATTTGAAGAAATTCCTCAAAGAAATGTGGTCTCATTGTGATGGAATGGCATTCCATCACCATGAGACCACATTTCTTTGAGACCTTTTTTCAAACTACTAATTGTCTTGTCTATCCTATTGCTTACTATTATGCATCCATAGATTTTTTCCAAGCATCCATAGTTTTTTGGAAAGCACCTTTTTTAATATTTTATCCATAGCAGTGAGGAAATGAACTATTTGATAAAATGATTTGGTAGACATGTATGGAAAATGTGGTACCATAGAAGAGGCAGTGAGCTATTTGAAAAAGTGGTGCAGGTGCACCTTTACAAGAGCATGCCTCCATGAGGAAAATTTAGGATTTTGAGGTTGTATAGGTATTTTCATGATGTAATAAGGCTTAAATAGTCATTTTTGAGTTTGTAATGGTCTTTGGTAGTCATTTTTGAGTTTTTAATGGTCTTTGGTAGTCATTTTAGGCATAAATTGTAAAGTTGCAGAATCTTAACAAAAGTTGTCAATCAATGTTGTAAAAATGCAAAAAGGTGCCAAGTGGAGGAATATGAAGAGTCAAGGTAGTTGTAGAGGAAATATTAGGAACTTAGGAAGTTGAAATGATTTGGAAAGTGTTTGAAAGATGTGATTCATCATTTTTAGCTGTTGTTGAAGCATTTTGAAGGAGAAAACTAATAAAATATCACTATTATACTGTTATTTTTTGTGTTTTCCTCCATCATCTGCCAGTGTACAGTTCCATGCAGGTGATAGTGCATCTTTAATGTGTGTGAATTGAAGAATTTAGGTGTTGGAATAAATTTAAAACTAATTCGAGCATTTTATATTGAGTTTCAAGCTTTTGGTGGCCTAATTTCTTTAGGCAGTCAAAAAAGAGGGGCTAAGGGTTTCATTGCCCAAATGAACTAAAAAGCCCATTCCACCTTTTTGTAGCAACTGTTTCTTGGTTTAATGGACTATTCTAAAGTAGGAGTAGGTGTAGTAGCTAAGGAATTGGTTTGGTGAAGTTTTTGTGTGAGTTCTCCTCACTGCCCTAGTGAAAAACCAGTTTTGGTGGATTTTAAACAAGGCTAGAGTGAGTGAAAAGAAGACAGGGATTTAGAAGTGGATAGAATCCCCTAAAAAATATGAGATCAGGTGAATTTGAGAGTGTTTAGAAGATCTGAGAGTTTTTAAGTGGTCAGAGAAGTGAATAAGTGAGAACCCTAGGTGAAAGAGGGTGAAAACTAGTGAAAAAGAATGATTTTGTAAAGGATGTGTATGTAGATCTTTGGGGCAGCACTATTTGAAGATGGAATGAGCATGTACAGGAATAAATAATCCTTATTGAAGTGATTATAATCCTATGAGAGGTCATGGAATAATAGTTTCAATAAGCCCTAATTGATTGCAAGAAAATTGAGGGCTTTATGAAAAGGGGTCTAAATGAGCGAGAGGAGACTTGAAAATTGAATAATATGAGGTTTTCTTGGCTGTATTTTGACTTTTTGGAGGTTTCAAGTGTTTTTTATGTGTTTGGAGAGGTGTCTCTTTGAAAAATAGGCCTAATTGTAACCTAATTCAACATTAAAACCCAGATTTGGGATAGTTGCTCCAAAAGAGTTGCAAGTGAGTTTTAGATACGTGAGAGTAGACCATAATGGGTGCCTAGTTTGGAGCATAGACAAGCCAATGAACTATTTGAAAAGACGCCTCAGTAAAATGTGGTCTCATGGAATGCCATGACAAGCAAATACAATTGTAAGCTGCTCTTAGACTTATTAATTATGCTATGTGAAGTAATTTCATCAGTGCTTATGTTGACTTTCTAAACAACTATATTGTAGTTGAAATTTTGTCATCTATCAACATATAGTTATTAGTTATGGAATGTGAAGTAATGCTTTGAGTTTGAATGAAATGCAATGCAATGTAATCAATGATATGAATATAAACTACACAAATCTGTTAAGTACAATTCATTAGTTAAACTCTTTATTCTATTACCTGCGTGAGGTTTGACTAAATCCACTGGCACCATGAGGTGTTCCCTGAAAACCTCTAATATTAGCCTATTCAACATCCAAAATCACATATTAAAATACCATTCATAAAACAATGCTATTAACATGTAATAAATTTATAACTCTTTGCTAGTTACATACCCCATCGATAGGTGTACTACAGAAATAAGTAGGTGTAGGGCCAGTGTATCCAGTATCAACACTGTGACCCTGCAAGTTTATTAAAATCATAAAACTAAATTAGTTATTCTTGCATTTCAAAATTGAAATTTAATAAATTAAATTCAATTAACATGCTAACTTTTACCTAAGTATCAATGCCATATGCGTCATGCAAAATGCCAGTTGCCCTCTTCATCTCCATAGATGAAGACGGATCCTGCGCAGTAGCCTCATGAGTGTCGGTGGGGTCATATAAACAAGTTTCCCCGCAAGATTGACACACATTGGATTGAAGCCCACTTGTCGAAGACTCCCCTAGATGACACTATACGAGAGGGCTAGCATGTTGGATGACACTCTGTGTCAAAGAGTTGATAGCCTGCAGAGTCTCTACGTCGACACTCTCCTTCACGAGGGAATGCATGACAATGTGCTCATGAGGCGGCCTAGCGAGAGGTCATCTCACTTGCCACGTAGGATTTGATTGTGCACTAGTTCTATCTTGTTCTGACTCCCCACCTCTCCCTTGGAAGTCCCTCATATCAAAATAATTTGGGATTTTGTTCAAGATGAACTCAGTGTATAGTTTCCTGAGGAAATACTGTGGGACTTCACAATTGTTGCATGGTGAGTCATCAAAAACCATGTACCACCTATCCCAAAAATATTTCCTAATCTCTTGGTGGTGGCATCAATGAATAAGAAAAATCTTCGCATTGAGGGAGAGAATTCCATTTGATTGTGGGTCAATGAATAATCCACACAAATCACCTTTTGTAATTTTTAAATCTTTTACTTCTTTATATGATAATTTATCTTGGTAAAAAGCCCTAGCCACCTGCTTCCTATCCTACCAACCAATTAATTGTTTTCTGATTGAATCTACATTTTTTAACATATCTTGTAGTGAAGTTTCCAAGGTCATTCTTTCCGTAGTTGAACCATTTAGATCGTTCAACCTCTCGATTAAATCCTCAATTTGTTTTTTATTGTTCTCGGTTTCACCCATTATTTTTTGTTGAGTGCCAGGAGGGTATTGAGGGATTGGTGGAGGAGGTTGTTCTTTTGGTTGAGGATTTTGTTCTTCCTATGGATTTTGAGGAGGGTTTCCAGGTTGATTAACATCTCCTACAAATTAAAAAAATAAATATCAAATACAACCTAAAACTAACAAATTCAAAAAAAAAAAAGCAATCCTTACCTCTTTGACCACCTCATCGATGTGGTGACATCCTAGTGATGAATTAGCAATTTTTGATGGATATTTTTGCAAAAAATCTCCTCCTAGAACGTGAGCGCAAAATTCTGGGATTTTTGGCCACATGAAACAAGAAAAACACAGTCATAAATGAAAATCAATTCAACCTTTTTTTTTCTACTTTTAACATGTCATAATGCAAGCACGTTATAATGCACTCGTGTTATGGGCTTGTGGTGGCTGGGCCTTAAGCTCGGCACACCAAGCCATAACGTGAGTGCGTTATAACACACTTGTGTTATGAGTTTTCAATTTTTTTAAAAAAAGTGGCCACAAAATTGCTACCCATCTTCATGCACCCGACCATTAAATAAATTGACTTTATTTAATTAAATCCTAATGTTCTTCATTTGATTAAATAAATCAAATTTATTTAATTTTCTTCATTTAATTGAATAAATCAAATTTATATAATTAAATTACTAATCTCCCAACTATCCTCTAATTTGATTTAAATAAATCTAAAGATCTAAATCAAATGTCAAATCAACTAATTCCATCTAAGTTAATTAATCACAAATTAATTAACTCCTAAATCCTCCATTCCTCTATCTTTTGCAAGTTGCACATGTAAATAAATTTATTTGATTTACTAATTATTCTCTTTTCATTCAAATATGGCATATTCTTGGAATATCCCACTTATTTGAATTCTCCCTCCCAAAGGACTTTTGTCCTCCAACTTGGCATTAATTCCTCTTACATCCCTCCTTACACGAGTCACTTCTTCAAATTCAAATTCCACCTACATGCATTTAACATGCACATTGTTCAAAATGTACTCCACTCTCCTTCATTAGCATGTTGACAAGTGGCACAATTCCATTGGTTCAAGTTTTAATCCCACATTCATCCTTTTCTTTATTCTTCAAACCTTCTTCATTATAAATAGAGGTCTTCTCTATTGATTTGGGATCCACAATTATCCAAATTTTGATGCAAGGTTATTATCCACAAGTTTATGCAAGTTCATTCACATTTTCACCCAAGTCATCATAGAATTCATCATCCATAGCTAAGTTATTGGCATTTTTCATCAAGGATCAATCAATCATCATCAAGCTTATAAAGGAATTGGGAAAGGGCTTCTTTCCACATCAAAGAAGCACCAATTCCCCTATGGGATGCTGGTTTGAGCATTTGAATGAGATTCCATTAGCTTTTATTTGATATTTATGTTGTTTTCTTGTTCTTATGCTTGAATGAATTCCATAGGGAATGTTTGGTTTAAACTTGTTTGAGGACTAATATTTGTTTTTTTTTCCATGTTTGAACAGGTCTAGGTTGAAGCCTTCACATTTTGGCACCCACCATGGGGGCTAGCCCTGTTTTTAATACTTTTTCTTGCAATTTTTGTCAACAGGTCTGTTTGTGAGTTCTGATGTAGCACATCCACTATTTGTTTCAGTGCGTTGGTGGTGAGTTGTGGCGCATCAAAGCCATGTTATAGTGCATCCACATCCTAGACCAATGCATTTCCCTCCTGTTTCAATGCATATATAGGATATTTTAGCACATATTCTCTCTATTTTAGCACATATGATCTCTGTTTTAGCGCATATGCTCTCTGTTTTAGCGCATACACCTTTATTTTCAGAAATTTAAAATTCAAGGAGACTGATCTATATCTTTCTATTTTGCAGATACTAGATAGTTGTCAAAGACATCTAAAACTATTAATGATGTTTGTAGGTTGGCATCAATGATGGTTTCTCTCACATTGGAATCAAATAAAAGGAAGATTTTGAGTTGGAAAAGTGAACATTGAACTTGAAAAAAGCATTTTTAAATTATTATCGTAATAGCCTAGGGCTTTCATTCCTATTGTTTTTTTTGTTTTAGGGAAACTCACTTCTTTTTGGGTTTTAAAAAGAACATACAAAAGCTTTCTTTTTCACAAAGGGTTAAAAAGAACATTAGAAACTCACTAGATTTGATTTTGGGTCTTAAGAATTGAACAAACAACTTCAAACACTCAAATTTGGTGCTATAAAAAGAACCCATTTACTGCTTTTGAGGTCTAAAATGAACATGTGCTTATCTTGTTTTGTAATCCTTTCTACAAACTAATACCATTGGAATGTGTATGTACTTCTCTCATGATTCACGACAATCTTGAGAATCAAAAGCATTTTGGTGATATTAGGTTATCTAAAGGATTGCCTCCACATTTCAAATTTGGGCTCTTAAAATTGAACAAAGCTTGCTAGTGTGAGAAAGGACATTGTGTGTGTTCTCTCTTTGTTTACACACAAATATTGATTGAACTATAGATTCACCTACTCACTTTTGTTTACCTTTAGAGGGACTGCCTTCATGGGAAAAAGTACTCACCCCAAGGGAATGACCCAAGTAGTAACGAGCATAGGCCAAGCTCTTCCAAACCACTATATAAATTTGTGATTGTGATGAAAATCATAAAAATTGTGAAGTGGTGCATGATAACTCTCCCCAAGTGTCTTTATGATGTGTAAATCCCTTGTTCTAAGGGTTGGGAGATCTCTCACAAGGATTTTATCATTTCACCCCCTAAACTGGATGCACTTACTACGAACCTTTGTTTAGAATCCAAAATCCCAATATTTGTTGGAATCAGGAGGTCGGACCTCCGGAGCCATCCCACATATTTGTGGATCTTTGTAGAGATGAAAATTTTGTCATGGGAGATTCATGAGAACTGAAGCTTGTTTGACCCATAGAAGTGAGTGTCATGGAGGGGAGCTAGTGTCGTCAGGATTTTAATCATCAGCTCTAAATAAGCACAACTAGATTTATCCAAGTGGGAATTCAACAAATATTTTCTTTTCCATCCTAGGGTTGTGCAATATTTGAGTCAGTTAAACACATTGCTTGGATCTAAAATCTTGAAAAAAAACATTCAACAAATCATCAAAACTTCAAACCCTTTGGAAGAAAAAATATCTTTGAAGAATCCACATAATACTACTTGTCCCTAGGGATTCTATCCTTAGAGGCTTCTAATTATTTGGGCCCATTTCTCAATTTATTTTCTCCAAGGTCAACAAAGGAAACTATGGCTTTGACTTCTTGATTCTCACATAATGGACCTTGTGGAATGAAAGAAGGCCTTGGCATAGATATTTAGTTTGAAACTTAAGCAATACAAGTGGATGTGGTAAAAATCAAGTCATTAATCAAGATTAACTCTAATTTAACCCCACACATGTGCTTGGTCTCTTTTGGTCATATGGTTTTCCATGCAAACATTGGTCTTTTGGTTTGAAGCACTCTTAGGGAAAAGCATGTTCTTCACTATCTTGGTCATGTAAACAAGGTTCTCCTTAGGTTCATTTAGGATCAAATAAAACACTTCATTCATCCAAAACATTTATCATCCCATCCCAAAAACAACTTTAGAGCTTTGGAAACATCATTCCAGGCTTGGGTAAATCATCAAACACATCAAAATCATCTTGTTTAGTTAGGAGTGTGAGAATTCATGCTTTCTCATACCTCTAGTTAAATTAGCACCCCTTGAACAAATTCATCCTAAGGTTACATCCAAAATATTGGGATCTACAAGTTCATTATCCAAATCAAAGCATCAATTTATCAAAACCTAAGTCTAGCATTAATCCAAAATTCCTAAAAATTCAAACACCCATATCATTCACCCCTTTCATCTTTCATCTCATCATTGGTCTTAAATCCCTTAGAGGTCAACAAGGTCAAAACACAAGAAGATCATGGAATATAAACTTTCTCCATACATCATGAGTGATCTAAGTCAACCAAACTATCAAAACCTTGCAAAACCAATGGATTATCAAAACTCACATTCATACAATCCATACATAGCATCATTATCTCCTACAAACCTCAATGGTATAAAAAATGTGAGTATGCCCAATCTAAATTTTGGAACACCTTTCCCTATGATAGATTTAAATCAAAGTCAAAACTTACAAATCTACCAACCAAACAATCAATACATGAGTCTTCAACAAAACAACATTGTTCCACCCAATCCATACATGCCAAATGTGAACATACCAAGTACAAGTTTACCTATATGAACCAATATCCTAATACCTACAATAGACAACAAACAAACACATTGGAGAATTCACATACAAGTTAAGACCAAGGTTCCCCATAAAATCCATTTAACCATATTCAAAATAGAAATGAAAGCAAAAATATAATGTAAAAGCAATGAAATAGATTAAATCCTATTGAGAATATGCAAACTCTTGATCTTATGTTGGAGTTGGTGCCAATTTGATGTGGAAATTGGCCTTTTCCCAACTCCTATACAAGCTTTGATGATTTGAAGAAAATGTGATCCACTTGGTGGTTGCTTCAAATGAACTCCATGGAGAAAACCTGCAATAATCTAGCTATGCTTTGATAAAATGGATGAAATGCTAAAGCTTGAGTATGGATTTGAGTATAATAACTTTGCTTAAATTGTGGATGATGAAATGAGGAAATAAGCCTCTTATTTATAGAATGAAAAGTTGGAGAAATGCCCAAAATGAAGCAATTTCAGACTAACTTTCAAACAATGGCAAGGTGTCACTTGTAAGGAGATGGGTGGATGAAGGATGTGCACATTTTGACAAATGTGCCCATAAATGCATTTAGGTGGAATTTGAAAATAATGAAATGACATGTAAGAGGGAAAAAAAATGTCTTAAATGCCACTTGGCTCAATGAAAAGATGAAATAAATATCTTGTTGGAAGGACAAAGTCCACTTGGAAAGATTTCAAATTTGAAAGAATATTCCTCTATTATGTCATGTTGAGAGAAAATAGAGATTTAATAAATGAATTAAATCTATTTTCATGTGCAAGTGAAAAAA
Source organism: Sequoia sempervirens (assembly GCA_007258455.2). NCBI lineage: Eukaryota > Viridiplantae > Streptophyta > Pinopsida > Cupressales > Cupressaceae > Sequoia > Sequoia sempervirens. The sequence goes on from VDFB02036121.1 coordinate 49,418, forward strand.
GCTAGAGGATGGGACATGAATTAGGATTAAATTAATCAAGGGTCAATTAATTTAATAAGGGATTAGATGATGTGACAAATTTGACTTAGATTTATGGGTTAATTTAAATCAAATATGAGAGGAATGTGACTTTAGAGATAGTTAAATAAATATTTTGATTTATTTAGCTAAAGGGGGTGATCATTAGATTAAATCAAATAAAGGTTTAATTTATTTAAATTAATAAGATTATAGACTTTAGAGATTAATTAAATAAAAATTGATTTATTTAATTAAATAAAGGAGCTAAGGTTAATTAGATCAGATTGATAGATCAAATAAATTGTTTATTTAATTAAGAAAGGAAAAATGATGAATTTAATCAAATAAGGGTATTTGATTAAATGGTTAGACTGAGGGATGATTGGGGATGAAACGGTGTTAGTAGTCAGGATCAAGCGTGTAATGCCAATCAATAAATTTTCCATGTCTACATTACCAAACATGAACATTTCAAATCCACACTTGGTAAAATTTGGGATAGATATGTTTGTGAATCATACAAATTTTGTACAAATTCCAAACAATATGTTAAGGATTCCATGTATTGATCCAAGTCAAGATAACACCATGCAAAATCAAAGTTACCTAAATCAAGGCAATGCAATTCCCAACCACAACAATGTTCAATTTCAACATATAATGTAGAATCTAAACATCGTCCCAAATCAAAACATTGTCCAAAATCAATTTGTTCATGATCCCATACAAACACCACAAGTATACATTCCAAATCTGCTTGAACAAAAACCAAAACAACTATACCAAGGGTGTCTAGATCAAAATCAAGATCAAATTTTGAAAGATCAAAATGCTACACTTACCAAAATAGTTGATTCATTGAGCCAAGAGACATCTCCACCCCAAAATCAATACACTCTTCCATTAGTTAAACCATGTCATCAAAGCATTGAGTTGTGTCCACAACCACATCAAGAACAATATCTCCAATGTCAAGAGGTTGGATATCAAGATCAACAAAATCAACAACAAACCCACTCACCACATCTTGAAGATCAATCACATCTCCAAGATCAATCACAACAAGAATCAACTCAACACGCACAAATATCACAAGATCACAAACGTGAATACACTCCTTTTGGAGTGCCAATCAAATCAGTGCTAAGATAGCTAGTTAATGAAAAACTCATCACTCTTCCAAAAGAAAGTGCTTTCAACTCTGTCCTATACTTCCCTTAGAATAGGGGTAGATTTTATTGTGCGTATCATAGAGAAAATCTTCATGAAACATCAAAATGTATTCAACTCAAAAATCTAATCCAAGACTTTATTGATCAAAAAATAATTATTATTGAGGACAATGATCAAGATCCAACCACTAGTGATAGCAGTGGCAATCCATTCACTACAATTATTGAAAACAATCATCAAGATCTATCCACAAATGAGCACCTTGAAGATGTTTCCACCTCATCCAATGATCAAATCAACATACATATAGAGTCACTTTTCATTCATGATCAGAACACCTTAAACAATGATCTATTTCAAGGAGTGATAGAATTATTTGATCCTATTGACATAATCCATGATCCATCAACCAATGGTCATATCGACAATACCTCTACATCATCCAATGAGTTAGAGGACATATCTCAAGAATTTATTCCAAAGAATTATCAGCATCTTTCACCAAAGTCTGGCAATGGTGCTTTCCAAGACATATTGACATCTTTTGACCTCATGGTTGTAGATATTGAAGGAATATTCAACTCCATACTTTATCCAAATCGACTCAAAGCTCAAGAGGATATTGAGCCACTTCCCATGCCTAATGAAGACATCCAATAACCCTTTGTAAGAAATCCATCCTTTAAAATAGACCCATGTCAAGAACTTGATCCAAAGAATGTCAAAAGCAATTCCAGAATTAATCAAGATCAATAATTTGTATCTCCAAGATACTACAATGATCTAATGGGCACTCTCCTATCTATACAAGAAGTCACAAATGATGATCATATCCATATGGCACATATTTCTCCATCTACTCATGAGATGCTTTCTTTGTATTAACATGTAGATGATCTTCATTCAAAAAAAGAGTCGCATACTCTTGATATCATTACCAAGGAACAAGAGTCTCCTACTCTTAAAATTCATGCACATGATCAAGATATAGAAAAATATAGAGACATATCAAAAATGGTTCATGAAGAAGGCTTCTACATAAGTTGTGAATCAAAAACATCATGTGAAAGCATATCAAAAATGAATCATGAGGAAGACCTTTACGTGGACAGTGAATCATCAACACCTCTGGAAGAAGCATTAAAATTTGATATTTCACAAAATCAAACCAAAGATATGAATCAGGAAGTTATCCCACTTATGGAGGATCCTATCACTTGTAAAATTGGATTGCTTACCTCTTTCAGGGAAAGCTATCTTATCAATGAAGAAGCTATCACCTTTGAAGAGCCACAATAAAGTAGAGAAGGATTAGCACCTTGTTCCCAAGATAAATCACATCCTATTGCAAATAAAATATTTCAATGGATGAATTATCAAGGCAAAGGATTAGGCCTACATGAACAAGGTATCCTTGAACCAGTGTAGATTATTGGTAATCCTAAGCATCAAGTTATTGGTTATTTGAAAATTAAGGGAGCTAAACATATTAGTGATACTTCTATAATACTAGGGGCAACTTTATCTAGTGCAAGCATCAACATAGGGAGCACGAACAAAACTTATTGTGAAACCAATGCCAATACTACAACCGGCCACATCACGAATCTTCATCCACCCATCACCCCATCCACAAATTGGGACCAACGTCAAAAGAAGGGTGTGAATCAAAGCAAGAAGAACATCATCGAAGGAAAAGAAGTAGCAAGTCATGAAGGACAAATCAAATACAAGTGGATACCAAAGCAGACAAAGAAAAAAATATCCCTATCAAACTCCATTAGTCAAAGAAACTATGGGGAAAATTAAAAAAGGGAAAAGTATCCATCAAAGATGTCCACAAAGGAAAAAGTAGGCTTCCCAAGCGACATACAAAGTATATGAAGTAGTTGGTCCTAATTCCATGCACACTTCCCTATCCACCCATCATTGCTCATCTTCCCAAGTTTGGAGAGTCAAAGGTTCCAATCTGTGAACCAATCCATCTTTTATTCCTAAACACACTCCATCCATGCCTCCATGCATGATATCCAATTCTCAAATTTACCATGTATTGGAAGCAACCCTTCATCATAAGGATTCATAAGGCGCTCTATTGCGATGTGCATACAAAGACAGAGTTAACTCTGCTATCAACTATGTAGATTAGGAATCTCAAAAGTTGCATTCAAGTGCACACGTCTTGGCAAAGCAGCTTCTTCAAGCAGGATATCGATGGCACATTATGACATAAGCACCTACATCGACACCACCAAGTGGTTTAGCATGAGCTTAAAATCTTTCAGAAAAATCAAAAAAATCAAAAAATCATGAAAATAGTAAAAATAAAAATCGTCCTCTAGTGAAAACTACTACGGTGGCACTTTAGGCAGGTACCATGATGAAAACCTGGAAAACATGCATCATGTGTAGAATCAAGCATCTCATGCACTAGTTCAAGTAAAAGCATCTCATTCCATCGATAATAAATCTAGCATTCCATCTATCTCATCCATAATAAATCCATTCACCTATGAGCCATTTATCCAACCCATTTTCATCCATCTACATCCATCTTCCAAGTTATCTTGATCTTGAAAAATTTTGGTGCACACTTTACACTTGCTTATGGTAAACATCTTGGCATGAGTCATTTCCATTGATCCTATCCTACCTAGCTTTATCTGAGCCATGAAGCATTATCCAAATGAGAATCCTTTGTTTGAACATTTTATCTTTTAACAAGAAAATCCTTAGCATCATTTGCATGCTTACCATATCCATCCATCCATACATTTATCCAAGCATCCACCCATGGAATTCCATACATTGCTAGACACTGGAGGTAGATATTTACATCTTTCTTCAGGAACAAATCTTGATCAATATCCTCCAACTTATGTGGTGATCCGAACATTGGAAAACATGACATTAAATTGATCAAAGCATTTGCGAGCCAAAAATCCAAATCACTAGCCCATGGCATATTTTGACAAGGAGATGTTCCTTATCAATATTTATCTTTCATCGAGCATCAATTCAAACAATCAAATATTAGTTGTATCTAATTTTCACTTCAACATCACATCAAATCATTCAAACAAATTTTGTTCCAAATCAAGCTTCAAATCCTGATAAATCAAATCTAATCAATCCATCATCATCTTGGGATATCCTTCCCAGTCCTCATGTTTCTTAACACTATACTTGCATTGTTGTGTATCCTCAACAATGTTATCATCATTAATCCATCTATTGAATCCAATCAATCCCTCGTCATCTTGGGATATCCATCCTAATCCTTGTGTTTCTTAACACTATCCTTGCATTGTTGTGTATCCTCAACTATATTATCATCATCAATCCATCAATCCAATCAATCAACCTTAGCTTGGTTTTCAACAAAATCCCAAAACAAAGAACTGATATCATCACAAATATCCATATCCAATCGTCAAAATCATGCAAAAATCCAAAAAATATCCAAAACATATCAAAATCCCAAAATAGGTTAAAAAGTTAGAAAAATGTCAAAAACATGCTATCCGAACTACATCGTCTATGAGCTTAAATGTATGAAAGGCCATTATTGATGGGCCCTTGAAACACAAAATCCAAAAACATTCATAAATATCAGAAAACACCAAAAAAATTAGAAAATTTAAAAATCAAAACATTTGTAAAACATCTCAGAAATACCAAAAAACAGCCTCAAAACATCTCAAAACCAAAAAAAAAATCAAAAAACCAAAAATTCATCCATCTCATTTCGCATTCACCCGCAATAAAAATTTTCTCATAATAAATGATGGTCACCCCCAACCTTTGGTGAAACAATCATAAACAAGTCTAGCAGGTTAAATGTGAAAACTCAAAATGTCAAGGTCTCAAGTCTAGGTCAATAGGTAAACAAGTTGGTCAACTCTTGATACTAATAGCCCATCATCCAGTCAATACCAAATCATTTAATAACATCATGTCCTAGGATGCATCCTTCCTACAATGGACATCAACATTAGGCATCATCATAGTTTAGTCTTGGCTAGACATATGAAGAACATTAGCTTGTTTGTTTACTTGATCTTTGATGTGTTGATTTATCTTATTGTGCTCATTCCAATGACCTCTCAAGGATGTCTATAAAAATGATTTAGAGAGAAAGGAATGGGGCACTGATCATTATCTTTTGTCTACTGTGCTTGTTGGATATTCTTGTAATATAACTTTGGTCATGCATGTTTTATTTGGTTCATAGGGAGGGTGTTTTAGGTGTCTTATTGACCACATAGGAAGGCTTTCCTTTCTATGTTTTGGTTTGAGATGTTTAAAATATCTGAAATGCATTCTAAATAAGGTTCTGCATGCCAAGTGTGAACAAGGATACTCCTATATGATTGTCAAGTCAAATTCCATCACACTAGGTACAATGCCATCCTGGTTCTTTATACCTTGATGCATCATGCCTATCTGTTTTATCAAACATAAGGTAAGTAAGCTCTTTTAAAATCCCAGTCTCTAATAAGCAAAACATCATCATTCATCATTATATCTAATAAAGTCTCAGTAGATCATGGACTTGTTAGATCCTCTTTTCAGCATCTCATTTCTTCTTTCTTCTCTCTACACTAACATGGTATCATGACAGTCAACCAAACATCACCAATGCATCCATCCTACATCCACAAACCATCAACATGTTGCATATCATTCATATCATTCACATGCATTGCATCTCCATCATTGCACCATAATATAGATTGGTTATTCTAAGAATCTCATAAACCATCCCATTTGCATCATCATCATAACCATCCATACTTCCATCTTGAACCTCTTTGTCATGAGATCAACCCTCAAATCAAAAATTTTGCTCAATCTCTAAAGGGGTAGTGTACTAATATGCTTCTTTTCACTGAGGCATCCAAAAAATCAAGAAATTTTTGAACTTTGATCTCAGCAAGGTTATTCTTTGAACCAACGTAGCAGGTACATTACTTGAAACAGGGGGAAAATGTAGACACTCAAATTATCCTGATTGATATCATACACTTGATCTTGATTAACTAACACTGATTCTTCCTTAATCATGTCCACACTAACCAATTAATTGAATAATATTTATTTAATAAATTCCTCCTAAAATCAGATAATTTCATCATTTTCTTCCTTTAATTAAATAAATCAACTTTATTTAATGTTCATTTAATTGAATAAATCAAATTTATTTAATTAAATTACTAATCTCCCAACTATCCTCTCATTTGATTTAAATAAATCTAAATATCTAAATCAAATGTCAAATCAACTAATTCCATCTAAGATAATTAATCATAAATTAATTAACTCCTAAATCCTCCATTCCTCTAGCTTTTGCAAGTTGCACATGTAAATCAATTTATTTTATTTACTAATTATTCTCTATTCATTCAAATATGGCATATTCTTGGAATATTCCACTTATTTGAATTCTCCCTCCCAAAGGACTTTTGTCCTCCAACTTGACCTTAAAAGCTCTTACATGTTCTATCCTTGAACCAACTTGGCATTAATTCCTCTTACATCCCTCCTTACACAAGTCACTTCTTCAAATTCAAATTCCACCTACATGCATTTAACATGCACATTGTTCAAAATGTGCTTTTCTCTCCTTCATTATCATGTTAACAAGTGGCACAATGCCATTGGTTAGAGTTTTAATCCAACATTCATCCTATTCTTCATTCTTCAAACCTTCTTCATTATAAATAGAGGTCTTCTCTATTGATTTTGGATCCACAATCATCCATATTTTGATGCACAGTTATTATCCACAAGTTTATGCAAGTTCGTTTACATTTCCATCCAAGTCATCATAGAATTCATCATCCATAGCTAGGTTATTGGGATTTTTCATCAAAGATCAATCAATCATCATTGAGCTTATCAAGGAATTAGGAAATGACTTCTTTCCACATCAAAGAAGCACCAATTCCCCTATGGGATGCTAGTTTGAGCATTTGAATGAGATTTCATTAGCTTTTAGTTGATATTTTATGTTGTTTTCTTGTTCTTATGCTTCAATGAATTTCATAGGGAATGTTTGGTTTAAACTTGTTTGAGGACTAATATTTGTTTGTTTGTCCATGTTTGAATAGATCTAGGCTAAATCCTTCACACAAGCATCATTAGGATTCATTTGGGGTGATTAGAGATCACCACAAGTGAGTCATTCATCTCTATATTTCAATTATTGCATCATATTCTTGCATATTAGAATAGGATTGCATTGTGTTTTATATTTCTTAGTCTTAGACACACTTAAGGCTAGGGTTTCCATGCAAATTTCATTATTTTTATCAAGGTTTAATTACCAAATTAGGGGTTTGACCAAGGAAAATCAAGTTAAATTCGATTTTACAAGTGTTTTTCATAGATTTTGGATCCAGAACTCAAATTGGAAGGAAAGGGCAAGTGTTGAAGAGCATATTAGAACTTTCAATTTCTGAAAAAGTAAAATGGGACTGATTTTCCAAGAGTGGCGAATGAGTCCCACTATAGCTATTTTCTTGATTTATATCCAAATTATGATACATTTTTTCCCAAAATAGACTCTTGAGTAGAAACTTGGATCTGGACTGATTCTCCTAGGTTGGCGAATGAGTCCCAGTTGATCAAAAAGTTAAAATTTCTAGAATTTTAGAGTTGTTTCCAGTCACTTCAAGGTTTCCAAGTGCACATTACATACTTTTTTTCTTTTTTGTTTTGTTTTTCTTGCATTTCTAAGGCATTTTCTAAGTCATTGCATTAAATTAGGGTTTTGTCTTACAACTTGCATTGCACTATCTTTTCCAAGTCTAAACTTGGTGGTGAACCCCTCATTAGATCTCATTCAGCCCCTATGACAGTCCCTTCACAAGATTTCAATCTCCTTTGCATTGAAATCTAAAGGGTTTGTTCTTGAGTAAAGAGTGTGAAGATTATCTCTCTCCTTTTAGGTCCTAAACCCTAAAGGTGAAAGAGAGCCCCAATTTTCACTTATTCATTTTGGTGAACCTACATTTAGAATACATTATCTGCTGATTTGGATTCCATCATCATCCTAGGTTTTTCTTGCATTAACATTGCATTAGGATTTGCATTGGTTAATTCACATTCTAGGGTTTCAAGTTTTGCATTAATGAAAGCTCGTTTAGCTTGCATTTTTGCATTTAGTTTCACTAAAATCAATCAACATATGCATTCTCATCTTAGATCTAGGTCATACAACATAAAAAACATAAAAAGCAACCAAATTTTTTTGAAAACTTTGAGAAAAATCCATAATAGGACTCATTCGCCAGCTTGGGAAAATCAGTCCCAATACAAATTTTGAATTGCTATTTGCAGACTTAAATTTCCAGTTTTCAAGCTTCTATTTGTTGTCATTATTTTTCTGCTTCAATTCAGTTGCTTTTTGTTATAGCAATACATTCATTAAAATTGTAGATAGAACTAGATTTTTGCATTTTGCATTGCAGTATTTAGATTAGACTACATTAGACATAGATTCAAAAGAAAATCCAAAAACAAAGACCAAAACACCTAAACCACTTGGAGAAAGTATAGTTATTTGACAATGTCAAATCTCTCTTTCCAAGTTAACCTAACCCTCAATCCTTTTAGTAGTGATGACTTTGACATGTTAGATGAAGGCCTTAAGGACTTTATCTCACAAGGTTTATCCACTAAGGATTTTTATGAAAAAACAAAACCAAGAGAATTTAATGTGATTCAACCTCAACTCATCCTTTTCCCACCTTCACACAAACCACAACCTAAAAACAAGCCTAAGTTTATCCCTTATCCACCTAAGAATAATGTCTTGTAACAATCGAGTCATAATATTGTTGCTCATACATACAACACTAGAAATAATCCACAACTACAACAACCAACTCTGACACCCTTATCTTTTCCTAATCCCATATTTCCTAGTGCTCCTCATTTAACTTTGCATAGTGGGAAGGAGTATAACCTCGTTGAAAAAATCAAGAATACTCCTACAAAGATATCCTTATGGGACTTAATTCAAAATTCACCAAACTATCACACTATGCTCCAAACAACTTTACAACAAGTAGTGGTTCCTCCTGGTACAAATGCAAATGATGTAGTATCTCTCATACAAGGAAAGAATATAGTTAATGTAGACATAACCTTTCACCAACATGAGCTACCTCCTTTGGAATTGAGAAAGAAAAATGATTCCATTATGATAATAGCCCAATTCAATAGAATAGGCATAAAAAGGACTCTTGTTCATAATGGCTTACCCCTTAATGTGTGCAATGTTAACCTCTTAGATAGATTGTGTGTCAAAAAATCAAAGATGGAACCTGACTCTTTATCGATATGAGGATTTGACAATGTAGGAAAACAACTGCTCAGTGTACTTTACCTATTACAGTCAGAAAGGATACCTTACAAACTCCTATTCATGTTATGCCTCATGACCTTTCATACAATCTTTTGCTCGAAATTCCATGGATTCATGAGATGCATGTGGTGCCTTAGACCCTTCATCGTATCATGAAATATGTCTATGACAACAAGGTATACCAATTCAAAATAGACCCCGAGCTTGAAATTTTCTTGCAAGTCAAAAAAGAACAAGTCCTTTGAGCACATTGATTCCAACATCCAACATAGAACCTTTAAAAGAAGACAAGCAAGAAATGGAAACATTGTCAAAATTATTAGACTGTTATCGAGGTTCCTTAGAGTTCACACCCTCATTTATGGGAGAATATATAATCACAAGAAAAGAAGATGAAAAGAAAAAGAAACCAATGGTCATGTCAACTCAAAACAACTCAATTAATTCATTCAATGAACTTTGTTGAGGCATTTTTAAACAATTTCCAAGTGCATATGACTCCCAAGAAGACCTTGGCCGATTTGATGAGATGCAAGAAAAAAGAAGAAAAGATAATTGATTTTATCTCATGCTATCAATCGCTTTATTCCCAAATTGATGTCAAGGTCCCTGACCCACACCTTCAAAATATGTTCATAGAAAATTTACAAAGCACAATTCAAGACAAGCTTACCATGATGAAATTCCCATCCTTCATGCACTTGTGTATTGCCCTCTGTGATTATCAAAATTCGGTTAGCATTCAAGATACAAATTCCACTTCTAGTCGAATCAAGAGATCTGAGCCCACACACCAAAACAATTCCCAACCCTTTAGAAAATGAAATAAAAGGTTCCTTCAATTTAACCCTGCTCAACAAACAACTCAAAATGTCAATAACCAAGTAGCTATTGTCAAAGCCACGATGCCCTTTAATTATGGAGACCCAAAAAGAAAACTCACCCCTCTACCCAAGACCCTTCATAATACCATGTCCCAATTTATAGACCAACAAATGATTACCTTGCCTCCTGTCAAAACACCTGACCCTAATAAGCCCTTACCCCCAAGCTTTAGATCAAATGCATATTGTCACTATCATCAGCAAAATTGACATGACATGGAACATTGCAAGCATCTTAAACATCTTGTGCAAGACCTCATTGATTTTGTTTGTCTATCCATTGGAGGTGTTAGTGATCAAAGAAACAAGTCTATTGCCCCTCCAAACCAAAACTTGCAGATTTTCACCAACCCAATGCCCAAACATAATATTTCATTTTTCAAAGCCAGTGAAACTACAAAGAATGATGTGATGAATTTTGTTCTAAATAATTCTAATAATTTCAATCCTATAGATGAAATGGTAGGAGAGATAGATGTTATCCTTTCTAAGGTATGAATTAAGAATCCTATTGACATTACTTTCTCCTCTAAGGATATACTTAAACATTTACTCGATGGTCCTCTTTACATAGCTGACCATATCTATGATAAGCCCACTAATGGGATACTAATAGATCTTGTTGTGGAGAGAATGTGATCACTGAGGAATTTTTACTTTTGTATGAACACTATCAAGATGAATATGATAAACCAAAAGCATGGATCAAGACACACAATGGTTTTGCTTGTCCTACGATAGGATCAATAACCTTACCATTGCAAATAGGACCAAAAACATTAGATGTCACATTCTCCATCATCCTGTAGTCAGAAAAAATTCATGTGAAGCTAGGCCACCCATGGATTCACTCCATGAAAACCATCCCTTTCATTGTATATAAATGCTTAAAGTTTCCCTTTGAAAATGAAGTATTCACTATTCACTATAGTGGCTTTAACCCTTTTTCATTCAAAGGAAACTTTTCCTTAGATTCCTTTTGGCCCGAGCCCATGGAACCTATAAAGCCATGAGAAGACTTATTTTTCATCTCCTACCAAAAATTCAAAGTGAAGAAGATAGCCAAATTTTCCCTTCGAAACATGTCCCCATCCATGCTTCAACCTAAACAAGACCCAAACAACCAAGACTAACCTAAAACAAAAACTTCACTTTTACTCATTTTCATTTGTCTTGTGTTTTCCTTTTGGGGATGACACAAGGCATTGAGACACCCTATGTCTCTTCTGTTAGAATCCAAGATCACTTGCATGCAATAACCTGTCACATGCAAAAGACATGCAGAACCAAAGAAGATGTTTTGTAAACCTCAAAGTAAAAATGCATTAAAGAGAATCAATTATTACAAAGAGATCAATCCTTATGAAGGAGATCAAGAAACCCTAAAAGGGAAACCCTAAATGAAACCCTAGTGTGCACACTTAATAATTAATCAATTATTAATGTGCCTAAGTTTAGCTTAAGTAAATAAAGGAATAAGTGACTTAATTAATTAACCAATATGATATAATTAATTAAGTGGAATAACTTATTACTCTAACACCCCCCCTTAATATGAACTTAGGAAGAAGCTAAAAACACTAGAATAAGATGCATGAAAGCAAAGATGGGTCCCGGCAACAAAGGCCTAATCAGGTACCCATTTACAAATGCAAGAATGAGGTAGAGAAGGAAAAACCCAGTGGGACAAAACCCCCCTACAATGAGATGACTGCTGCAAGAAGCACTGGAAGATCACTGTAGAGTAACACTAGAACCTGATACTGGCAAGCAAGGAAAGATTCTTCTGTTTAATACTAAAACCAGATGAGAGTCACTGATTGACTCAAGGAATCATGATAAAGCAACAGCAGACCCGATGCCACGGAACACTCTAAAACTCCAAACTGAACATCTGAATTCAAACAGCAATAAATATAGATAAACAATAAAATATTGAAAAATAAATAGCACCACTGGAAATTTCTCGGAACCAGCTTTTCGACGATATCTCGTTTTCCCGATTTCGATACTGTATGGCCAAGTTATGGCCTCTGGAAGAAAACAACTCCAAAATGGGGAAAACACAAGATCACCTGCATGCAATAACCTGTCACATGCAAAAGACATGCAGAACCAAAGAAGATGTTCTGTAAACCTCAAAGTAAAAATGCATTAAAGAGAATCAATTATTACAAAGAGGTCAATCCTTATGAAGGAGATCAAGAAACCCTAAAAGGGAAACCCTAAATGAAACCCTAGTGTGCACACTTAATAATTAATCAATTATTAATGTGCCTAAGTTTAGCTTAAGTAAATAAAGGAATAAGTGACTTAATTAATTAACCAATATGATATAATTAATTAAGTGGAATAACTTATTACTCTAACATCTTCAATGTTGACACAAAAGGTTTTTCTTTGTTTTCGCTCTCTTTGTATCATTCTTCCAGTTCTATGTATATTTGGGGAATGATGACAGTTTTGAGCTCTCGAAAAAAAATGTAGCAAAGAACATATTGACCCAAAATCCACAAATCCCTTATGTGTTTGGTGTTTTCATTTTGGGGGAAACCCCTCTCTCTCTAGTTTTCTTTTTCTCTTGCATGACGCAGCTTTACTTGGAAACATATGACTTGGCATAGGGCTTTCCAAGTTAGCTCTTATGTCTTCTTGTTTGTATTTCTCATTTTCTACTTTAAAATAATTTCTCACAACATGGTGTTTAGGAATCCCTTTAAAATGGAGGCATACATTGGCATTATTCCTTTTTGTTTTCCTTTTCATGGTTCTTGGTGCAGTTCTCTTACTTCATACAATGTGTTTCTCGCTTTTTGGATGACATTGGGTGTGATTTCGTTCAAGAGCGTGATATCTCTTAGCATATTATATTCCTCTTAGTGGCTTGATGCGACACATTACATCCCATAAGTTGCGAATCTTGTATTCTTTGATTGGTCATCTCTTGGAGAAATTAGACACAATGTTCCCTAAGTTAAAGACCTCGCATGAACTAAGCAAAACTCCTTTGAACATTTCCTATTTTGTATTTTGCATTTGTTGTTATATGGCCACCTTGCATAACACAACTTGCATGCTTGTGGAGCCATCTTTTTTGTTCATGAGCTCCAAGCATACGAATTTTTGCTTGTCTCATGAAGCTCGAAAATCATTTCTTTTTGTGTGGAGTCTTATTAAAGTTATCAAAAGGTATAAATTTGGTATGGTTTGAGCAGGAAGCCCAATTTGAGTCATGAATTTCCCAATAGCCACTTGCATGTGTGTGATTGCATACCAGTCATGAGTGTGTGTGTCTCACCTTTTAGGACTTCTCACCTAGCGAATAGCAAGCATTTTCCTCACCTTAGAGTGAGTATGCATTCTTTGGACAAACAACATAGATTTGATCCACATCATGATGGACAAACGGTCAAAGCTTATTCCGATTCTCTCATTTTCACCTTTCTTTTATTTTCTTTGGCAGTGTATGCTTGTTCCTTTTCGTTGTTCATTTTATCATTCTCATGTGTGTTCATTTTTTCTTATATTGGTTTGTCATGGGATCTTGATCTTGGGGCTTCATCACCCCTCTTGATCATTGTTCTCTCATCTTACTAGCATTAGTACATTTGAACCTCTCTTGTTGTGTGTTTGTCTACTTTAGTGTGATTTTGAAGCAAGTTCATTCTCTCACTAAAGTGGGGGCTACATGTAGTGTAGAAAAATGCATCCCTTGACATTTCCACACTCGTTTGGGTCCTCCTTGTGGATTTTGGCTTAATGTTGCCTTGATTTAGTGTTGTAATGTGGATAACACATTCACATTAGGTCTTGGGCCATTGTGAACTAATGGAATTTAATGATGTCTTGTTAAAGTGTTGTGAAGTGTTGTAACACACTTTCACACTTTTCTAGGGTTTTGTCAATTAACCAAGCATAATAAAAATAATTTTAATAAAAAAAAACTTTAATCTTGCCTTATTTGAAGTGTTGTAAAGTGTTGTAACACACTTTCACATTTATCTAGGATTTTCATTAATAATTGTGCTTTCTTGTGCTTTAATTGGCCCTATTTTTCATCCACAAGCCTCATGTATTGCATCTTTTCGAGGATAATCCCAACACTAATCAGTAACCAATCATAATTCAGGTGTTTGTGGCTTCTGTGGCCCAGATTTAGGGATTTGAGACTCATTCGCCACCTTGGGTGAATGGGTCCCACCTAGATCTTTTGGTCTTGAAATAGGTTTTACACCTTTCTAAGCACTTTTTAAAATATTCCCAAAAATTAGGCCTGGGTGGACTCATTCACCACCTTAGGCGAATGAGTCATGTGTGACCCAAATTCAGATTTAATTCAGATTTCCGACAGGATTTTATTCTCCTATATCTGATTCTAGCTTGTAGTGTAATGTGATTCTCAAATCACAACAATTCAACTAGTAATGTGATTCCTTCCCTGGGTATTCCTGCTAGCATCCCTAGTTCCTATGTGGCATCGCGAGTTATATCTCCTACCTTACCACCTATAAGCATTCCATTCACCTATCCTACCAACACATACACTCCATCACCACTTTCACTTCAATCTCATAACACAAGTAATGAACCTCTCATCACACAACTTTTCCAAACTATTTCATCCTTTCAAAAGAAAATTTCCACCATAAACCAAAATCAAAATGGCCCACCTACATATTATGTCAAAAGTAGTCCATTGTCCTTGGAGATATTACGAACACCAATTCCACAAGGTGGAGAGGTTCCTAGATTTGTTAAATATGGAGAGAAGGGAGATCCTTCTAACCATGTTAATGCCTACACTACCCTATGTAGTGACTTTTTCCTTGATGATAAACTATTGGCAAATCTTATTCCTAGGTCCTTAAAGGATTTCTCCTTGGAATGGTTTTCTTCTTTACCGAACTACTCAATTTGTTCATTCAATGAACTTTTTGAGGCATTTGTAAACCATTTCCAAGTGCATATGGCTCCCAAGATGACCTTGGTTGATTTGATGAGATGCGAGCAAAAAGAAGAAGAAAAGATAACCGATTTTATCTCACTATCAATCACTTAATTCTCAAATCAATGTCAAGGTCCTCGACCCACACGTTCAAAATATTTTCATAGAAAATTTACAAAACACAATTCAAGAAAGGATTACCATGATGAAATTCCCATCCTTCATGCACTTGTGTATTGCCCTCTGTGATTATCAAAATTCGGTTAGCAGTCGAGATACAAAGTCCACTTTTAGCCGAATAAAGAGATCTGAGCCCACACACCAAAACAATTCCCAACCTTTTAGAAAACAAAATAAAGGGTTCCTTCAATTTAACCCACCTCAAAAAACAACTCAAAATTTCAATAACCAAGTAGTTGTTGTCAAAGCCACGATTCCCTTTAATTATGGAGACCCAAAAAGACAATTCACCCCCCTACCCGATACCCTTCATAATACCATGTCCCAACTTCTAGACCAACAAATGATTACCTTTCCTCCCATCCAAACACCTGACCCTAGTAATCCCTTACCCACGAGCTTTAGATAAAATGCATATTGTCACTATCATCGACAAAATGGACATGACACATAACATTGCAAGCATCTTAAACATCTTGTGCAAGACCTCATTGATTTTGTCCGTCTATCCGTTGGAGGTGTTAGTGATCAAGGAAACAAGTTTTTTCCCCTCCAATCCAAAACTTGCATATTTTCACGAACCTAATTCCCAAACATAATATTTGATTTGTCAAAGCCAATGAAAATACAAAGAATGATGTGATGAATGTTGTTCTAAATAATGCTAATAATTTCAATCCTATAGATGAAATGGTAGGGGCGATAGACGTTATCCCTCGTAAGGGCCGAACTAAGAATCCTCTTGACATTGCTTTCTCCTCTAAGGATATACTTAAACATTTACCCAATGGTCCTCTTTACATAGTTGGTCGTATCTATGATAAGCCCACTAATGGGATACTAATAGATCCTACCTATGGAGAGAATGTGATCACCGAGGAATTTTTACTTTTGCATGAACTCTATCAAGATGAATATGATAAACCGAAAGCATGGATCAAGACACACAATGGTTTTGCTTACCCTATGATAGGATTGATCACCTTACCATTGCAAATAGGACCAAAAACATTAGATGTCACATTCTCCATTATCCCGAAGTTGGACCAATTTCGTGTGAAGCTAGGCTACCCATGGCTTTGCTCCATGAAATATGTCCCTTCCGTTGTACATAAATGCTTAAAGTTTCCCTTTGACAATGAATTATTCACTGTTCACCATAGTGGCTTTAACCCTTTGTCATCCAAAGGAAAATTTTCCTTAAATTCCTTTTGGCCCAAGCCCATGGAACCTATAAAGCCATGAGAAGACTTCTTTTTCATCTCCTACCAAAAATTCAAAGCAAAGAAGATAGTCGAACTATCCCTCCAAAACATGTCTCCATCCACCTCCAAACTTCCCATCTTTGATGAAACTATGCTTCAACCTAAACAAGAACCAAACAACCAAGACCAACCTAAAACAGAAACTTAACCTACCTCCTACAAGTGACCAAGAGATATGAAAACAATCTCGTTACATCTCCTAAAATAAAAAAAGTTTACAAAGTCAAAGAGAAAGCAGTCAAACAACCTCTCGTGGTTCCTTCCATTCCTCCCCTTAGGGAAGACAAGAAACCAATGGTTGATCAACCCGCTCCTACAAAAATGAAACTTGAAAACAAAACCAAAAGAAACAAAGGTTCTAGGGAGATTAGGCATAGACCTTGTGCCCTTGCTCGCAAGTTACATGACGAATTAAATAAAGAAAATCAAGATCCAAACTTGACTAAAGTAATGCATGATGACTCTACCCCTCCGCTAAAACAAGACAATTCAATGAAACTTCCAAAAAAATAATTGAACTCTTCCATGGACATTATCCTTCGACCACTTGTTGTGATTAACTTAGATGATGATGAGGATGAGGATGCTAAAATTGAACTGAACACATTGTTTTCCTCTTCCATGAGCTTAAATGATAAATATCCTACAAAGAGTGTTGAACTTGGTGTTTCTCCTAGTTCGGCACTTGCTCTTATCCCTTTTGCTAGTTTTTCACCTTTGATATACAACGAACATGATTGGGAGGCAGATAACTTGCTCATAGGTTGACTCACATTTTCCTTACTAGCCTTTTGCATTATTTCTTTTTCTTTTTCTTGTGTGATTGCATGCACATAATATGATCCCCTATGACGTTCTATTTCATGTTCTCTCTCTCTTTGTGGCATTCCTTTGTTTGTACCTTCATTCTTCTCTATGTCATGAATCTTTTTTGCATTTACTCCTTTTCATTTGTCTTGTGTTTTCCTTTTGAGCATTACGCAAGGCATCAACACATTCATGTCTCTTCCATGTTGACCCAAAAGGCTTTCTTTTTCCTTTGCCTTTTCTGTTTTTCATTTGTCTTTTGTTTTCCTTTTGGGGATGACGCAAGGCGTCGAGACACCCTATGTCTCTTCCATGTTGAACCAAAAGGTTTTTCTTTGTTTTTTCTTTCTTTGTGTCATTCTCCCAGTTCTATGTGTATTTGGGGGATGATGATAGTTTCGAGCTCTATAAAAACAATGTAGCAAAGAACATAATTACCCCAAATCCACAGATCCCTTATGTGTTTGGTGTTTTCATTTTGGGGGAAACCCCTCTCTCTCTATTTTTCTTTTTCTCTCGCATGACACAACTTTACTTGGAAACATATGACTTGGCATAGGGCTTTCCAAGTTAGCTCTCATGTCTTCTTGTTTCTATTTCTCATTTGCTACTTTAAAGTAATCTCTCATAGCATGGTGTTTAGCAACTCTTTTAAAGTGGGGGCATACATTGGCATTATTATTTTTCCTTTTCTTTTTCATGGTTCTTGGTGTAGTTCTCTTACTTCATACGATGTGTTTCTCGCTTTGTGGGTGACATTGGGTGTGATTTCGTACAAGAGCATGATCTCTCTTAGCATATTATATTCCTCTTAGTGACTTGATGCAACACACTGCATCCCCTAAGTTGTGAATCTTTTATTCTTTGGTTGGTCCTCTCTTGGAGAAATTAGGCACAATGTTCCCTAAGTTAAAGACCTCACATGGACTAAGAGAAACTCCTTTGAACATGTCCTATTTTTCATTTAGCATTTTTTGTTATATGGCCACCTTGCATAACACAACATGCATGCTTGTGGAGCCATCTTGTTTGTTCATGAGCTCCAAGCATACGAAGTTTTGCTTGTCTCATGAAGCTCGAAAATCATTTCTTTTTGTGTGGCACCTTATTAAAGTTATCAAGAGATATAACTTTGGTATGGTTTGAGCAGGAAGGCCGATCTGAGGCATGACTTTTCCCATAGCCACTTGTGTGTGTGAGTGCATACCAGCCATGAGTGTATGTGTCTCACCTTTTAGCACTTCTCACCCGATGGACAACCAAAAGTTTTGTCACCTCAAAGTGCGTACGCATTCTTCAGACAAATAGCCTAGATCTGACCCACATCGTGATGGAAAAACAGTCGAAGCTTGTTCTGATTCTTTTATTTTCCCCTTTTCTTTTCTTTTCTTTTCTTTGGCAGTGTAGGCTTGTGCCTTGTTGTTGTTCTTTATATCATTCTCACTATTTAGTGGGGGATAAATGTAGTGTAGAAAAATGGATCCCTTGACATTTTCACACTCGTTTGGGTCCTCCTTGTGGATTTTGGCTTAATGTTGCCTTAATTTAGTGTTATAATGTGGATAACACATTCACATTAGGTCTTGGGCCCTTGTGAACTAATGGAATTTAATGGTGCCTTGTTAAAGTGTTGTGAAGTGTTGTAACACACTTTCACACTTTTCTAGGGTTTTTTCAATTAACCAAGCATAATAAACATAATTTTAATCAAAATCAACCTTAATCTTGCCTTATTTATGGAGTGTTTTAACACACTTTCACATTTCTCTAGGATTGTCATTAATAATTGGGCTTTCTTATGCTTTAATTGGCCCTATTTTGCATCCACAAGCCTCATTTATTGCATCTTTTCGAGGATAATCCCGACACTAATCAGTAACCAATCATAATTCAAGTGTTTCTGGCTTCTGTGGCCCAAATTTAGGGATCTAGGACTCATTCGCCACCTTGGGCGAATGGGTCCCACCTGGATCTTTTGGTCTTGAAACATGTTTTACACCTTTCTAAGCACTTTTAAAATTTTCCCCAGGTGGGCCTTGGTAGACTCATTTTTACCTTAAGCCGAATGAGACCCTTAGTAGCACAAATTCAAATTTAATTCAAATTTCTAATTAGGATTTTGACTATACAGATCGATGTTATTGTAGTGTTTGTAATTTCAAGAATTCTTGCCAAATTAGAAGTATAAATACAAGGTTCTTTCACTCATATTCTCACTGTAAAGTTTACAAGTCATCTAGCATTAGCAAGAGCATTCAAAAGGCATTCAGGGAAAATTATCAAAGCATTTTAGAGCATTCTTCAAGTGCCCGATCATCATATCAAGATTGCATTCTTCGTAATGTCCGTTATTGTGTTAGCAACAATTGTGATGGAGTTGATGATTCAAGCAAGTGTTTCAAGCAAGACCAACATCATTCCAAATATTTGCATGTAGCTAGGGTTTGGTAAGGTGCAGCATTTGCTATTTGTTCATTCATCATTCTCCATTCATATTTTTTCTTTTCATTCCAAGGTTTAATTACCAACAAGGGGAGTTTGACCAAGGAAAGCCCTATTCACTAACCCACAACATTTTCCTGCTTCTTGTGTGTGTGATTTGCGAGCTAGGTGGTAAGGTGCAAGGAGCAAGTTGGAAAAGTTGTCAAATCCCTAAAGTTGTCAAAGTTGTCATCAAGTCTTGGAGAAGCTTGGAAAAGGTCTACAGGTGGCAAATTACAGTTTCGAATATGGAAACGAGTCAAAAAGAGCAGAGCAAATTGAGAGGAATAGATCAAGTCCTGAACTTTTGAAAAAGCAGAAGTGGATTGATTCACCACAAGTGGCGAATGAGTCCCACTTTACAGGATTGACAGAGATTTTCACAGATCTGGATACCCTTTTGGTTGAAACCTGTATCTGTACATTTTCCTAGAAGCAGGACTGATTCACCCAGCTTGGAAAAAGAGTCCCAGTCAGCATTAACAATAGATTTTCTAGAATTCTAGACCTCCATTCTACCTTCTTTAGTCTCCCAAGTGCACACTTTCTGTCTCATAACTTTTTACTACATTTTGTTCATATTTTTAGGTCATTGAAGGTTTGGAATTTCACATTGTATTGCGTTGTCTTTTCCAAGTCTAAACTTGGTGGTGAACCCCCCATTAGATCTCATTCAACCCCTAGGACAGTTCCTTCGCAAGATTTCAATCTCCTTTGCATTGAAATCTCAGGGGTTTCATTCTTGAGTGAAAGAATTAATGGAGATTGCCTCTCCTTTAGGTCCTAAACCCTAAAAGGTGAAAGAGAGCCCTATTTTCACTATTCATAATCTGAGATGAAATGATAAAATCAATTAGAATTTACTTCACCTTTTGCTCTTATGTAAGTTAAAACTAGGGATTTTACTATATTAGGGTTAAAAAGTGAATTTCATTCAAATCAACATATTGAATGCTAGATAGCTCCATTTTTTATGCTATTTGTTGCATTCAAATCATGATTCCACTCTCAACATCATCAATTATCTATCATTATGTGTGGTGCCGGAAATGCCCTATGATACTTGACTTATCCTGACTGATGTGGCTAGATTGCTACCTTGATTCCACCTTCGTAAAACAAGCGGAATCAAGGGGAGGCATACATCTACCCTCGAATGTGATTTCTAGATAGAGGTTTGGTAAGAGGATTTTTTTTCGACAACTAGCGGATTCGTGTTGCAAGATGTGGTTCCTAACATTGTGATTTTGTAGATGACTACAATGGGGGCTTCATTCTCCCATATCATGATTGAGCTTATATGTGTATCCTTTTATGAAACAGAGGTCGTTATTGGATTCATTTAGCTTGCATATGCACATAGAGTCATATGGGAGCTAAAGTGGGGGCTAAATGTAGTGTAGAAAATTGTACGCTCTTGAAAGCGAGGAAATTTCACACTTAATTTGGACCTATTTTGGCACCCTTGCATTAATTATCCTTCCGATCAACATTTATAGGCCCCTAAGACCCATTATTTTAGATCTTGAGGCTCATTTCACTCAAAAATCCCATAAAATCACTCAAATCCCCAAAAATCTTGAAAACCCACCTTGAAATGCTAAGGTGGGACTCATTTGCCACCTTGGGCGAATGAGTCCCCTTAGGTGGGACCCATTCGCCAAGGGTGGTGAATGAGTCCCATTTGGGATCTTTTTCAATTTTGAGCGAAAAATTCACCAATTTAATTCAAATTTTTGGTGGATGTCAGCCTTTGAGATCTAAATAACGGTCAATTAGGTGTTGATGCCTATAAAAGCAAGTTTTCAAGTCATTTTTATTATCACTAAGCATTTTGAGCAAGCATTCCCAAGAGCAAATTCAAGAGTCAAGTGTTGAATCTTTCACAAGAGCATTCAAGTTTCAAGAGCAAGTGAAGTTGAAGCTTTGGAGCAACATTAAAGTGTTTTTGCAGATCTTCAAGCTCACTTTCATTCAAGATCTAGCATTGTCAAAGGTTGATCATGGTTGTCTATGGTGAAACATTATGGATTCTAGGTTGAGGAGATACAACTAGCCATCAAGCCAAGCCTAAAGACTTGTTTCTTAAGTGATTCCATCCTCCATTATCACTCTACATTAAACCTAAAGAAGGTACAAGCATCATTAGGATTCATTTGGGGTGATTAGAGATCACCACAAGTGAGTCATTCATCTCTATATTTCCATTATTGCATTATATTCTTGCATATTAGAATAGGATTGCATCGTGTTTTAGATTTCTTAGTCTTAGACACACTTAAGGCTAGGGTTTTCATGCACATTTCATTATTTTTATCAAGGTTTAATTACCAAATTAGAGGTTTGACCAAGGAAAACCCCCCATTAGCAAATCAAGTTGAATTCTATTTTGCAAGTGTTTTTTGCGGATTCAGATCTGGAACTCAAACTAGAAGGAAAGGGCAAGTGTTGAAGAGCATATTAGAACTTTCAATTTCCAAAAAAGCGGAATAGGATTGATTTGCCAAGAGTGGCGAATGAGTCCCACTATAATTGTTTGCAGATTTTGATACCCTTTTTCTCAAAACAAACTCTCGTGTAGAAACCTGAATCTGGGACTGATTTGCCCAGGTTGGCGAATGAGTTCCTATTTGTCAAAATTTCCATAATTTCAAAGTTGTTCCAATCACTTCAAGGTTTACAGGTGCACATTACTTACTTTTTTGCTTTTCTATTATGTTTTGCTTGCATTTCTAAGGCATTTTCTAAGTCATTGCATTAAATTGGTGTTTTGTCTTACAACTTGCATTGCATTATCTTTTCCAAGTCTAAACTTGGTGGTGAACCCCTCATTAGATCTCATTTAACCCCTAGGATAGTCCCTTCACAAGATTTCAATTTCCTTTGCATTGAGATCTCAAGGGTTTTTTCTTGAGTGAAGAGTGTGAAGATTGTCTCTCTCCTTTTAGGTCCTAAACCCTAAAGATGAAAGAGAGCCCCAATTTTCACCTATTCAGTCGCATCTCTTATAATTATCCAAGGTCATTGTGTAAGGTGGGCTGACAATCATAACTCAACATAGAAAATTTGAATTGTAAATAATCATCATTGGCTTCAAAACATGGGTTTCCCAATTTTGCTTGTCAACTAAAGCTCATGATGATCACATTAGGATTAATAATAGGAGCCCCATGTTGATCAAGAGTTAAGATAGTGGCCTTCAATTTCTATGTTCTCATTCCCTTTTTAAAATCCCATTGCATAATATAACTTACTCGTCAGATTAGGAAATTTGATAGGAGTAAGTAATAAGATTACCCTTACAAATTCAGTTTGAGCATTCACCATGTTGGATGCTAGTGTTTTGGTCATGTAGGATTAAATCTTTAACTTTTATTGATAGACTAGAACAGTCTCTCCATTATCTAGATGGGTCCAAAGATACCCCTAAGTTTTTCATGGCATCCACCACCCTATTGCCTTCTCTATAAAAATGAGAAATATTTTTACTCTCAAAATTCAATAAGATATTCTAAATATCAAAGATAATATCAGAACAAGACCATCCTAGTATACCTTTACCTTTCACAACATCTATGATAGTTTTAGAGTCCCCTTCCACCTACACTCTTTTGATTCCTATCAATAAGGCAATTTTGATTCCTTCAAACATAGTCATAGCTTTAGTTGTTATAGAAGATTGTTCAACAGTACCCCCAACAAAACTAGTAGTAAACTTGTCATTAGAATTTCTTATACTGCCCCCCATACTAGTTGGTTCTAGGTTTCCTTTTGCAGCCCCATCAAAGCACAACAAATTATATTTCCATTTTGAAAAGTTTACATTTTTATCTTTTCAATATTATCAAAATCTTGGTTTTTGTGGAGGTTGAAAGATCATATCAGACGTTTTACTAAGGCAAGCTCCCCAAACAACCACCCAAAACATTTTTCTATTATTTTTTTGTTTGCAAGTTTGTTTTAGAAGAAGAAGCATTAGACAATGATATATTTCCTAACTTCTCTCTTTAGTATTTTAGTTCTTTGTTTTGAATATCTAGATAACTAGTTTCATTATCATTTCTATCATTTTAAGTATTGTATGTTTTGTAAACTCGTTATTTGCATTTTGTGTATGTAGTTATATTTTCTAGACTTGACCATGCTTCTTGTTGAGCATCTATACCAAATGACAACACAACACACTAGTGTCTAAGGCAAAGGCTTCCAAAAAGCTACTACAAGTTCTTTGAGACTAGTACTTTTCATTCCTGTTGAAATACATTTATAATTTGAGACTAGTACTTTTCATTCCTGTTGAAATACATTTATAATTTATCTCCTAAAGAGAGATGTTTTCACCAATTTATTATAATTGAACATTCTATATTGTAAATTTGTAGTTTCCTATTAATTATAAATTCTATATGAAAAAGGATAATCTAAACAATTTTTTAATAAAGTTGTTGATTCATCCTAATATAATAGGTGGATTTATTCTCTAGAAAAATGAATATTCCTTTGTAAGAGTTAAATTCCATCTATCATAGTAACGCTTTCTTCCTTCCTCCAAATCCCTCCACACTCACAAGGCTCCAAACCAATCTAAAACCCCCAAAAAATTGTCTACTACCTCTTAGGAATTCTCTAGCTCTATTGAAGAAACTCCAAGTGTATTTTCCAAAAATGAAAAGATTTAACCCTACAAAAGCCAAAGGAGAGAGTTTTGAGGGATGTGTCATGTCACTCCCGTCCACCCAATAGGGTGGAGCCACATGGCACCTCGCTCGCGTATGTAATCAATGACTTACTAGAGTTAAATGAAACTCATACTTCTCATGTGGATCTACATGAGCTATCCATGTCCAAGCATGGTGAAATGGACTATACTCCAATTTTACTTCCCAATAATACGTAAGAGAGTTGACTTACAACCTTGTTCAAGTCACCCATATTCTAATTAAATGAAAACTCTTCTCAAGGGTCCCAAAAACCTCCTCAAAGACTCAAACATCCTCATCAAAGTACCCCATCCATAGGTGCAAGGGTTGGAGTCCCAAAAATGCATAAATAATTTTAAATAGATATTTTCAACCCTCTAAAAATACCTATAAAAAATAAATTTCGAGTTTCACATTTTAGGAAACAAAATTAACCATATCATTTATCCATATAACAATTACAACCAATTAATAAAACAACAATGTTGTGTAAATACTAGGGGAACAATACATGGTTAATAAAGAGGGTCTTAGCCACATACAAGCAAGATATCATGCTTCACTAGAAGAACACAATCAAAATCCAATCACTTCATAATATGAAGTGGGATAGTAATCAGGGTTCATGTACTAACCTACACACTCAATGAACAAATCAAGTTTATATAGCAAAAGCAAAATACAATAGTTTCACTATTCACACAAATGTAAACTAATTTCACATGTTCATGTATCAAAACTCTCATCACAAATATAACTCAACCTCATAATCAATATGACTAAATTGCCTCATGCACAATCATGTAAATAAATCACTTCATGCACAATCATATAATTCACAAAATTCATTATTCACATTCAACCTACTTTTAATATTTTAAATGTATCAATTTTGATTCACATTTAACCTATTTTAATATTTTAAATGTACCAATTTCAAAATTGATACCAACATCTAATTCAATATTCCCTTCGCATAATTCATTCAATCAAAATTTAATCAAGAAACTATTCCTATCCATATGCAAATTAAGGTTAGTATCAATGTATAACCACATCATTCCAGTTAAACTGATTTGACTGCATATAAACAGACATCGACCCACTAGGCCATTATGAACTATTGTATAAATAAACATTACCAGCAAACATATGTTAAAATAATAAATAAAAAAACAACCTCAAAGTCAGCCCTCAACTATAAGAAATATGTTCAAGTACAAAATTCCGTCATTCTCAAGGTAATCTGACAGTGGAGGGGAGAACTATTATCACATCTGGGTGAAAGATCAATGACAGAAACCATGTCTTTAATAGAATTTATAAACTTATTAGCTGATTCACATTGAGTAGAAGCAAGTATAAATTGCTTAATGCATGTTAACTGACATCTAGTTATATAGAAAACAGAGCATGTGTTCCAGGATGTATAAACTACTAGATATTTCTTGAAAAGGCTAGGGTTTAAGTTCTTAATTCACGATTGATTTAACAGCTGAAGTGCAAGACAGAATAATTGGCATCTAGAAAAAATCAGCTGGATTAGTAGCTGAGGGCTGGAATAAATGCTGAGTAGGCATCGACAGTTCAGTAATCTACAAGAGAGCCTGCAGTGGCTGTAAACAACACTATGATTTATGATATCACAGCTGGCGTGGGATCACTGTTTTGAAAGCACCCAGGGGAAGAAGGTTCCACTGTAGTCTCAGCTTAAACAAAACAAATTGTCATTCTCTTAGGTTGAAGCTCCAATAAGATATTTAACCTAATAAAATAGTATAGTCCAAGCATACAAATTGAAATCAAACATCTCTGTACATTCCTATCATGCAAATCATATCAAAACTATCATATACAACAATTTTTATCCATATTGGCCACAGAAGTACTGAAATGTAAACCTGAACTGCAGTGTATAAATTACAGCTGTTGCAAAACATATGAAACCATGTTCAATGCCACACCGACAAACCCTATTATGTACAATGACATATAAATTTAAACTAAAAGGAAAGTTTCTAACCACCAAATCAGAATGATCCAATGTCTGGTTTTCAAATACTTCAGAAATATAATCCATCTCATCAATAAAAGTGAAAGTGCTACATCATAGACTTTAACTACTATGTTAAAATTATTTTTCTTAGAAGATGTTGTTGCTTTCTATTTAAAGTGTAAATCATTCAGATCTCTTGGGTGTTCAAAGAGAAGCAACTTCTATTGAAAACTCTACGATTGTAGAATTAAATAAATATGTCAAATTTATTTCCCTTAAAAAAGTTGATGTCTGCCTTCCTTTGGAAACCTAAATCTGGCTGATGTTGAAATAGAAACTGCTTCTACTGAGGAGATTTAAGCAGAAGACCAAATGCCAATGATAGAGTGCAGAGCATCAACCCCAAGATGGCAACAAAGTTGAATCTCCTGAAAACATTAAAAAGCAGAGAATTCAAAAGACTGCCAATCTCAAGGCCATATAGCTGTTATATTAGAGTTTATACAAGTTTATCTAGAGCTACCACCTGGTTGTCGTCACATACCCATAAGTCAATCTATTCTTGGGTTCACCAGTTGAATAGCCTGTGAAATAGGAATATCGTGCTAGGCAATAAAAGACACCAAGAATGGAAGAGACAATAGGGTGCTGCAATTGGCAATACACAAAGGCAATTTACAGTTACAATAAAGATGCAATCATGCAAATAATGTTCTTTCAAAATGTCATGCTACCCAATTTACTAAAACATGGGTAGGTCTATATCTTTATTACTCAATAGATTGATGAAGCAGCTTTTAGAAATCCACCTCATTCGAGTTTGAACTTTAAACACACCAAACAGAGGACTAACAATGTTTCCCCCCAAGTCACACTTGCCCCAATATAGCAAAATCAAATCACGAATATAGTAAATGAAAACCAACAGCCATTGAACTTAATCAAAGGAAAACGAAAGAAAACACATTTAGCAATTTCAAGGAGATCCCCATTCAGCCTTAGTCTCTAGTTTTATAAATAATAAAATGAACAAAACTTTAATACAGCACCTGTAAGCCCCCCAAAATGAGAAGCAGGAAGAACAGTGGCATCATTTCCAGGGAATTCTGATGTCCTCGCTGAACCATACAACCAATATTTAGTCAAAAGGCAATATGAATAGAAGACAAGCTATAGGGGAAGAATGCATGAAAATTAAAGGAAAAACAAACAAGAAATTCTCCTGAGATTATTTTGAATAAACAGACAATCTTATTTCTTGTGAGATATAAAGACTAACCTGGACACAGTTAAATTTGTTGGCATCTTTATGCTCACCTTCAATTGCATACAAGGTTGGATATGGAACATTATACCTGCAAACAGGGGGGATTTTAGGGCCTATTTCTGCCAGTTAAATATCTGTCAACCAATTGCATAAATTCTGCCCCAAGTGAAATCCAAAAAGAACATTAAACAAGATCTCAACGTAATAATTTTCTGAAAAAGAACACTAAACAAGATCCCACATAAGACTTTTCCACTCTTATCATGGCTCCCAAATTTTGTATGAGTAATACTACTTTTTAAAATATTCTTGAGCATTTCAGTACCCATGGCAATCCACAATCAGTTTCATTCAATGAAAATTTCCAAGACGTAGAAGATCTAAAATATAAGTCTTCAAAACCTAATTGTTTACAAGTCCTGTATGGATACATGATCCAGGTATTTGTAAGCTATATAGAGGAACTATAATAGCTTCAAAAATTATCTCCTTGCATGTCTTTACTACAATATGGATACATAGTCTAGGTATTTGCATGTCTAAATGCAAGCTTTAAAAATGTTTTAAGTGTACCTTTTCCTGGCCTTTCCAACCTGTATAGCCATCCAGATATTGAGAAAACAGTATGCCAGAGAAGTAAGGACTACCCATCCAAATGCAGGAGGTAAATCGACTGCCATTCTGCTTCCTGTTGGAAATCCACAGGCATATAATTAGAACAGTTTCACATGAACTCACGAAATTGACAAAATCCAAGCACATTAAGAAAGCCCCGAATTAAATCCGGATAAACCTAACATTAATACAAACAATATCCAGAATTTACAGTCTCGTTATCATCAGAACCAGCCCATCTCATCAACGCTAACATCTAACATGAACCCAATAAAAGTTCAACAGAAACCCAATGCTCAAAACTTATTTGTGCTGGAGAGGCATACAAATTATTTGACAGTAAGCAATGCATAAAAGTAGAAGATTGGCATTTTACAGTACCTTCGATTCTGAAAAAGCGAAAACTTCTTCCAAAACAGGACTTGAAATTGTGTTTACCCACTAGAAAGGTCAGCGGATATACTTCGTGGCACGCCCACCAAGATATTCAGTTGTGGCAATTCATTGTTGATTTAATATAAATTCCGTCTTTCCCACTCTCATCACTTTGTTGTGGAAGGTTGGTTAAGCTTTTTAAGGGAAGAATCTACCGGGGAAGAAAAACTTAAAATTATGAATTTTTAATAAAAAATAATTTATTAATAAGTGTCATGTAGTAGCATTTGATTTTAGTACTGTAATATAAGTATTAAGTAGTATAGCCTAGTTGATGTTTAATTTGTTTGTTTATAATTTATATTAGAGTTTTTAATATGTAGATAGAAGATAATATTAGAATAAGAAATAGTCACAAGTCAAAAGGTATTTGGTTTGACAATAAAGTAGTTGTTGTTGTAGGCATCTAAATGATACCTTAAATATTTGAATTTGTATTTAGAAAACTTGACTTGGAATTGTATTTGATTGTTAATAAATGAAAATTTGTTATATGTTAATGAAAATCAATATCTTAAAGATATTTATTTAAAAAATAAATAAAAAATTATTAGTTTAATAATTATTTTATTTAATCAAAACAACCATTACATAAATAAACGTAGTGATGAGTGTTTGTTTTTTAAGTATTGTAATAGAAGTATTGGTTAGCATACTTCAAATTGAATTTGTTTATTTTAAAAACTGTTGGAGTTTTTGTCTAGGTACATAGAAGATAAATATTAGAGAATTATTAGGTACACTTGTCTTCCTATTTGATAGTAAATTTAATATTATGACTATGTCAATCATACTTTATATTAGATAATTAGAGAAACAATAAACAAAGTAATAATATAATAGTGTTAGAAAATAAATGAAGCACTTAAAAAAAAAAGTTATTTAATTATTATATGTATGTATGTTTGTTTGTTTGCATGTGCATCAAAAAGATAAAATTAACCCTATTTCAATAATAAGATCTTTAAACATATGTATTTTTAATAAATTAGATTAATTTAATAGAAAATTGTAAATGTTGGTAAACATGAAAGAAAATAATTAAATTATAGCAAAAAATAGAAATCATGTTTTGGATATGTCAATGTAATATAGTAAAAGTAATTGTATAAAATGGTAAAGATGAATGAAAAAAATCTTTTGTAGCACAAAGTAAAAGATAGATGATAGTGCAAGATAGAATTCAAAGAAAAAACCCTTTGAAATAGTAATTGAATTTAATCATGATAGTTTGTTGCAATGGGATCCCTTCCAATGAACATCAAACTCAGAATTTGATAGCAACAATGGATATATTCAATTAAAGGGTGAAGAAGAATTTATAGGAGTTCACTTTTTTGGACTTGCTTATGGTTTGAATGGGTCAAATAAATAAAAAGAGTATCCTCTACAACACTATCTTTTTATGGAGATGAATATCTTATCATCACACACTATAGTGGTTTCAAACTTGAAGTTAGGAGGATGTGTTTGAATTGTATTCACTCGGTTTTGAACATAATCATACTTTTATCATGTCTTTTGAGTGAAAATAATATAACTTTCCAAATACAATTACACGTGAATTATAAGGGATGGTGTAATACAATTGGTTAGTGTTGTCCATACTCTCATATATTGGGATAATAGGTTTGTATATCCTAATTATATCCATAGACCATTGAAAACTTGGCTTGAGTAAAAACATAGTGGAATTTATGCACCTTGTTATTCATGGGAGGAAGAAACATCCATTGCTTTTAATGTATACTATAACATATTGCTTGACACAAATCATTAAAGTATGTTTATGAGGACATCCAATAATGTAGATGAGATCTTTATTTGAGTCTATTACATAAGAGAAATTATGGCATTCATCAAGAATATGATTGTAACACATCTATTTGCCTACATTAATTATAAAATGATTTTGTTTAAATTATTTTAAAAATTTATAAATAATGAAGGTTGAAAACTATTTATAGTTATGGACAAAATAAAACTTTTTTTTTTGTTTATGGAGGTTAATAGAATACCATAAGGAAAATCATGGATTAAAATTGTTTTAGTAGCATAGTGGTGTTGTCATTTGTAACCAAATCCTATGACAACAAATTTAGGATAGAGTGGAATACGGTGAGAGTAATATAAATATTTGAAATAATTGATAGGGGAAGAGGGTGATGGTTTGATATGAGTTTTCGAGAGGGTTGAATGTATAATCAATATCCATTCATCCTTGTTTGAATCCTTGGTAATTATGATCTACTCGTGGCAAATTTTTTTTTGCATTGATAAAATGAATGAATTTTTAAAAAAGTTTTCAAGTTTTACAACCATTGTGAAGCTTGGGTTGTGATGTCGATGATAGTCTTGTCATTGTTTGGCGAGTTCATTTTCAAGGTTAGGAATGATATCCACTACTATTCTTATTTTTCTACTTTGTTAATTTGCCTTATAAGACTAAACATAAAAAATAAAGTATTAGTATCGATTTGTATAATTTAAGTATGAAAATGTCTAATAGAAGAGTATCAAGCATATATAATTCATCAAGGCTGGGACAATTATAAAATATTGAGATTATGTCATTTATATTATCTTATTATGTGTAAAAAATTATTATACTTATTTAGTTTACAAATAGATAGTTTATTAATGAGTCATTTCAGTTATTTCCTTCTCAAATCTTATCCTCTTGGGTAGTTATTTATGAAGAAATGAAGGCATCAAATCTAAAATTCAATATAACATTGGTCTAGTTACATTGGTAAAGTCCTAAGCCCTTACTTACATCATCTTATTTCTATTATTTTTATGTTGACTATTTTTACACAAATGTTTTTTTAGGGAACATGTCGCATCGAGAGAATTTGTTATGCTATGTACACATGCTAGAATATGTACATTTTTTATGATTAAGAAACCTTATATTCATTAAGATTCTAGTTTTGAACTATGTTTGAGAACAAGGAATGGAGAATGAAATAAATTCAGATACACAAATATTGTCTATGATCATGGACAACTATGACAAAATTAAATTATAGATTATAAAATCAAATCTACTTTCTAGTTATTGTTACAACAAGAGTGACTATCACCCTTTCAAATATGAATATCTCACATGAAGGTGTAGAAGTGATCAAATTTTGTGTGGTAAGTTATTTAATACTTCATTTTGAAATGTTACTATATATGGCTTCTACATTTTGTGAACTAATTTGTAAGTAAGAATCATGTTCTACGAGGGAAATTTAAATTTTATCTTTTGATTAATGTTTCTACTCATTCCAACTTCCCTTAAATAAATAAGAAAGAAGAAATGGAGTCGTTTGTTAAATATTTGTAGGCTCCTTTGCAATTTTAGGTTTTCCTATTTTTTTGAACTAAAAATTAATTGTTCTTAATTTTGTAATTGGTTGAGGCTTATTTTTCTAGGGGGAACAAATTCAAGAATATATCATAATCTAAAAATACTCGATCAGCTTATGCAATATATTTTTTGATGTATTGCCATCCTTATGTCAATCTAGGCATAAATCAAAACATTTTTATAATGTCAAAATTTTATTGCCATAGGATTTCCTTGCGAAATGGTAATTAATTAAAATATATTAGGTGATTCATTATTTAGTGGACTGGTAATTGTGAGCATAAAACTAATGAAGATAAATTCTTCACACTATAGGTGTGCATGCCATTTTCATTGCATATCCTGTAGTGCAATGCATTTGCATGCATGCTCCTCTACCACAATGAAATCTCTGATACCACTTGTTAGGAAATAATGCATTAATGTCTAGCTCATTTAATCCATTTCCTACATAACCCCATGAGAGAAAAACATTCATACAAGTCTACAAAATAACAATAATGCATATATCAAATAGGCAAGCCACAAGATAACACAATATATACCCTGGAAAAACCATCAAGAGGGAAAAACCTAGCCTCCAAAAGCATCCATACTCCATCTGTTATTCAACAATAAAATAATGCATGCACTTATAGAGTTACAATGAACACTCTTGAAACATCAAGCCTCTCCAATGCATCCTTCATGTGTCTAGGTATGAATTCAACATCCCATGCCATGCTTCACATATGCACTTCTTAGAAAGTCTCAATAATATGACAACCCATTCACCCAACCAACCTTAGCCACTAAACATGTGTTTTCTTTTTATAGAGACAAGCTCACACAAATACAACCAAGTGGTAAGATAAAACCATGTGCCACAAAACCATTAACCCCTCATTTAATATTGGGTCTAAGTTTTCAAATTGTTAAATATTAAATCATTATTTTGTTGGTATGTGGCGTGATCATACTATTGGCAGCCCATGGTATGTTGTACAGGCCCCTATCCTTGCGAGGTCAGGCCGAGCCGCCTCTAGGGGTTAGAGGCGTAGCCCTCGAGAAATTTTTTTCCCTATTTTTTGCGTGATCACCGAAAAGGGAAAATCAATGAAAAAGGAAAATTCAATTTTGTAGAACCTAAAATCTTGAAGCTTCTAGCTTGTTAAAAAGGGGGTTTGATGGGTATTTCAGTATGATGAAAAACATGATTATTCGCAAGATTGTAATAGGTTTTGCATTGGATAATAAAAGTATTGGATGGCTATGGTTTGGTGGATGTAGCCCGGATTGGGTGAACCACGTTAAATTATCTGTGTTATGATTTATTCTGTGTGTTTTAGTTTCTCTGCATATTATATAGATCTGCATTTAATTGTTAGATATCTGCCATTTCTAACCCTAATATATTTCATGTCTCCCACACATATAATAATTAACCCAATGTTACAATACAACTTACAAGTGGCCCCAAATAATTACCTAGTGTGGTCAAACACATCTCCTAGATGCACCACAACTAAATAATTATTTAATTACAACATTGTAATTTAGCATTCTATGCAATGGTGCACAACACCAAATCTTAACAAATATATTGAAAGAAGGCCATAAGCACCATTTTTCTAGCTACACTCTTATGAATGGGGTGATGTAGGTTGAAACTCCATGTATTTATTATACATTTTAAGTATGCCCATGCCTAGAGACTCAATTATAGTAATCCCTGAGTACACCTAACTAATACCAATAATCAAGAAATATTTTAAATTACATTATTAAAGAAGAGAAGTGTAATCAACACCCTTCATGTTATGGAAAAAACCAAGATTTTTTATAGTGTTATTTGTCCACACATCTCAAGAATGTGCCATTAAACATTTTTTTGTACAATTTATTTTCTCAAATCAGATACTTGGAAAAAGTTTTTGATTACGAAAACTAGGTTTTGAAGGGATCCTGAAACCCTTTACAACGGAGGAAAGCTACAAAAAAGAGATAAACATAAACACCCATAGCCCACAAAAATAAAAAATATTGACAAAAGATAAAGCTAGACAACCCATCAGTAACCCAACAACAAAACATCAACACTAAGGTTGAACAAACAAAAACAACAACAAGAAACTACAACAAATTATCAAGCACCTTGGTCAAATCCATATTACCAGAGATGACCCTATCATGCATCTCTACCACATCCTAAAGCTCTTGGAATGAAATGGTGGCCCTTTTCTTAGTCTTACTCCTTGTACGCAAGCAGGGACCAACCTCTACATTCTTCTCCTCATAGGGACCAGAATCCTCAATCTTATCCTCTAGGTTCATACAATTAACCTCAGCAATGGTTGCCTCATGTTCACCCAAATCCAAAGGCTTACCAATCCATTTGATGGCTTTTTCATTCAAAACTGACAAGCCCTTAGCACTAGTTTTTAGATACTAATTACTAATTCTAACCACCATCTACAGGTCATTGTTGATCTTGTTCATTCTTTCCTCCATACTCACTAACCACTCCTCATTGATCCTTTGAACAACTTATTCTAGAGAGGTCAACCTTTCCTCATGGATTTTACCAAGTCTGTTAGAATCCACGACTAACTTACCTAGGATCACATTCATAGTCTTGATCTTACCTCTCACCATCCATTCCTTTTGATTGCAGTTCACTAATTCCACACATACATCCTTCCAATCTTTAAGCTTAGTATTCATTTTCTTCACTTCCGAGAAATCCATTTCACAAGGGAAAGCAGGTTTCTAGTGTCTTCCTCTGCCATTCTACAAAATAGTTCCATATTGATTTCCTCCCAATTGACTAGTGTAGCAACAAGGATGCTAACATTCTCATTGGGTTCCTCCCAAACCCCACCTTTTCCCTCAAAATCCTCCTTCACTGGGGAGTCCTCAACCTCAATTACCTCTACTTTCACTTGGTGTTTCTTAGGGATATCGGCCAAATCAGCCAGAATTTCCAACCGCTCAACCTTAACATCATTCTGCTTAACTTGCTCAACATTATTGCCAATAGGAGACTCAAAATCATCATGGCTAGGAACAACCACATTGGAATTCATAAATCCATCATTGTCCTGCGCTATATCCACCATTGGCTACTCATTACCATCATTAACATCCCCCTGAACCCCTTTAACAAGAGGAACATGGGAATCCTCCAAACCTTTCATCTCATCCACCCCCTACTTAACAACACACTTCCCCTTCTTAGGGCACCTTTTTTTCCCCTTCAAATTCTTTTTCACCAAAGAAACAACAACTTCCTTCATTTCAACATCCATTTCGTAACCCTTAGACCAAGACTTTGAGTCCTTGGATTCATCGACAGACTCCTCCACATCCTCTAAAGATTCATCATCAACAAAGTATTCTTCCTTATAGTCACCGTCCCACTCTTCTGTCGAATCACCAGTATCATAACCATTGTTATTTCCTCCCTTTTTATGAGCCGAAGAGATCTTTGGAATTGCAGGTAACACCTTCGATTTGATATGTTCAATTATAAGATTCATAAGGCCTTCATGAATAATAGCCTTCCTAGGGTTCTTTCTATGATCCTCAATACTTGTTTCCATGGACACAAGCAAGTAATAGGGGAATGAAACCAAATTGTTGTGGTAGAAATGGTTAAGCAACATGAAGTGATAACCATAAATAACAAAATACCTTCCCTCTAGCATGGAGAATTGCATAATCACCATAGCAACATCTCTCCAGAGTAGCTTGATGGATTTTCGAGCATACCCTCCACTTCTGCTTCTCTAAGCCTTTAAAGAAATTTGCTAAGGCAGTCTTAGTCATAGCTCAGTCCCTATAAAACTTCTTGCCCTTTGAGGGAAGACCATTAATCTCTGCAATGAATTCCTTAGTAATATTGACCTCCACACCTTAGTAATGCAAAACTATGTTGTTCCAACCATTCACAAAATCCTTTGTCACCTCCGAATAAAAACCGTGAAGCCTTAAAAAATAGGGGCAAACACCACCCTTCTCCAAGTGTTCCTAGACAGGATCATTGCCATGGAATTCATCGCAAGAGATTGGCTCCACTCTATAATGAGCCCCTCCCATGGCAGACAAAAACAACCTGCTCACAACTAGCTCTTTGTTCTTTTGCACATAAAGGGTTAACCAAAAAATCTAGAAGCAAATGCAAAAAATACCCACAATCCATGTGATCCTGACAATCCAAGTACTTCCAGACCATGACTCCCAACCCACGATCTCAAAATCATCAGAAAATCAATTATTAGACGAGCAAGCACTGAACTCAAAGTGCAAAAACCAAAATAGGTCCTATTTTTATTAAAAAAATTAGCATAGCGTCCGAGGGCCCCCCATTTTTTATTAACTTTTTTTTAAAATTTCAAAAATTCAAATGGTGAGAAATTAGCTAACACCATGTAGTTTATCCCCATTCTTTAAGCTATTTTTTTGATGAATATATAATATTTTATGAATTTTCGAAGTGGACACATCCTGAAAAGATGAAATTTGAGCGTGCTCCCCCCTAAATTTTTTGGAAACTAATTGAAAATTGATTTTTTTTCATCACGTGTAGAATGGAGTCTAGTTTTAAAAAATGTAATTTGTTTCATGATTCGAAGGACAAGTAAAAATCTATCCTAAAACTAGCACATGTTGGTTTTTGACAAAAAAATAGAGGCAATAACAAGAGAAGTTATGGATGAAAACCTTAACTTAATCAAAATGTAAAAAAAACTATATATTTAGATAGCTAAGAGAGAGCCTAACATCATCACATTTTTTTTATAAATGTGCATTAAATGTGCATTGAAAGACGTGCAAATGTGACAGTGAGAACAACCAAAAACATGTGAAATTTTGTTACCCTTTCAAAAAATCACGTCTTTTACATGAAATGGTTGTCTAAAACTTTGGGTCAGATTCTCAATGCAAAATCCAACCCATTGGGTTGGTATTTTCCAATGCAACCCATTTGGTGAGCGCCAAATTTACATATGGACATTTACTTTCTTATACTTTAAGTTATATTTCATGTATATAGTTTCAGGATGATTGAGAGTGGTTTCAGATCTCTAGGAGTTATAATGCAAATTCTAGTTTTTGGAAGATTTTAAAAAAAATTAGACTAAGTAAAATTTTAATAATTAGCATGTCAAATTTCAATAATCAGGAGGTCAAATTTTAGTAATAAAGAGGTCAAATTTCCTCTTTCTCTCTCCATCTCACTCATTTTCATCTCTTATTATCTAGACCTTTCTCTCTCACTACGTCTCTACATATTCATCTCTCTCCTTCCCTCTTTAATACCCACCTCTGTCCCTCTCTAATATCTATCTCCCTCCCTCTCTCCCTCCTTCCCTCTCTACATTTCTCTATCTCCCCTCCCTCTCCTTCTATCTCTATATATATATCTCTCTACTCTTTATATCACCTCTCTCTATCCCTACATATCCCTCCCTCCCTCTCCCCTATTTCTCTCTCACTCTCTACTTCCCTCCCTCTCTCCTTCCCTCTCTAGTTCTCTTTATCTCACCTCTCTCTCCTTCCCTCTCTAGTTCTCTCTATCTCACCTCTCTCCTTCCCTCCCTCCCTCTCTAATTTTCTCTATCTCCCCCTCTCTCTCCTTCCCTTTCTACTTCTCTCTATCTCACCTCTCTTTCTCCCACTCTCTGTCTCCCTCTCTCTCTTCCTTTCACCCACCTTTTCTCTCTACTTCTCACTATCTAACCTGTTGGGACTATAAAATTTTCCAAATTTTGTAGTAGCTTACATTCATGTACTCCACTAGGCATCTACATTTTAAGTATAAATTTGCTATGGCCCACTCCATATATCATTATCCCTAAGTGATTCTATCATATTTGACCTTTTTGACATGCCAAAATCCCTCTAATTCTCATTGAGAAGGAGCTACTAAATAAATAATCCATATCGGCATGAGTAAGTGCAGGTCTCTTCGACCCATAAGCTATTACATTCCAATATAGGTGTTTTGGGCATATTGGTGAAAGGTCAATATTGTCACATCGATCAATTTACTTGGGAGGATACATATCGAGAAGATATAACTAACTATGGTCTCATTGATGAAGAAAGTCATCAGCGAGACAAACACTATTGGAGTGAGATCTACAAGTCAGCCTGAGCATACATGTCATGCCAATGGAATGTCATTGGTGATATACCCATTCTTTCTCATCAATGAAGCATGAAGAAGTATATCGGGAAGACATGTGCTATTGGAATAAGTCTGAAATGTCTTCCTGACCCTCTATGTCATGCCGATGGAAGTTACATCGAAGAGAGTCTTGACGACTCACTCGAAAGGAAAGAAACATACACCGGGGAGACTTGTAATGCCAGAGAAACTATCAAATCTTTCAGCAATACTTGTTCTCTTGCTGATAAAGATACAAATGGATCAAAAGGTTCATTGGAGTGATACTTGGCGACACCTATGGTATCTATGTCATTTTCGAAGGTGGTATAGATCTGAAAATTTAACTATTTGATATCGATGGGAATGATGTGTTGTTTCCCTGACCAACAGTGTGTTTAGTGAACGTTTGGCTTGACCCAAACGTAAGGATCGCCCAGAGTTTCAAATTGTTGTGGCGATATAATCATTTGATTTGACAGTGGGAAATTCTAAAAACTTGCTACGCTAGTGTTCAAAGCTAAAACATTAATGGCAGCATGAATACACAATGCATAGATAATTCCCTAAGTCGAAGAAGAATAATTAAA